>CALSFV010000210.1:1655000-1875124 GCA_943737045.1 Parapristionchus giblindavisi | reverse complement strand
AATGTTTTAGACATTTTTGTCGATTTTTTCGTCCTTATCAACTATAAATTGTTGCTGTTTGTGCTTACTTTGAAGCTATAACCAAGAAATATCTAACGGATGATGAAGAAATAACAGAGTTAGACACCTTTTCATATGGCATTATCTGTGCGTTATAACTCAAATACAGTAATGACATGTGGGGGTCTATGTGTGTTGTTATAGTAATTAGTGTGTTGATCAATCAATACATGCACACACCATCAGTTTATTGATTGGATCGGATTCTCGGAGTGACAAAAACACAGAGATAAACTCGCGTGATATCCTTTCTTTTTGTTGTAATGAGAGCGAAATTGAAATTGAATATATAATCACTTCTTGTCAGATCACTATGACACCTACAGATACAATTGATTGATTAGAGATGAAGAGAAGACCGGCAACCAAACCCGGCAGAGATTGGCCGCGAAACCAAATGGGCTACATCTGTCAGTAGACAATACTATCTCTGGATCCTCTGCAATTATCCGAGAAAATCTTTCGCCTTTTACTAAGATTTCCGTGCAGAGGATCAAACTATGAGTAGTACTCATTTTTTGGAATCCCTCGGAAGAGCGGGATAAAACATTGGAAAAGCAAACATTGACAGTACATGTTTATAATTTATTTTCTATTTCCGTTTCTCAGACAGAAGAAAGAGAGAAATTGCAGATCTACCAGATCTGGTGAATGGGATAAGGATCAAAGATCAAAGATCAAAGTTCATTTTTCTTTTCCTCTTTTTCTTCTCAATCTAGATGTACGTTTACTCGTGGCGAGTGGCGAATAGTCCCCATCCTCGCACTCCCTCTCTCGCTTACGACCATACCTCGTTGAGAACACGGCATCCCGTCCGATCTGCCAAGTTAAGCAACGGTGGGCCCAGTTAGTACTGGTGATCGGAGGACTCTTGGGAGTCTGTAAGCACTTTTGCGATTTTTACAAATGTTTTAGACATTTTTGTCGATTTTTTACGCCTTATCAATATAAATTGTTGCTGTTTGTGCTACTTTTGAAGCTAAACAGAAATATCTAAGGCATGATGAAGAAATAACAGAGTTAGACACCTTTTCATGGCATTATCTGTGCGTTATAACTCAAATACAGTACTGACATGTGGGGGTCTATGTGTGTTGTTATAGTAATTAGTGTGTTGATCAATCAATACATGCACACACCATCAGTTTATTGATTGGATCGGATTCTCGGAGTGACAAAAACACAGAGATAAACTCGCGTGATATCCTTTCTTTTGTTGTAAATGAGAGCGAAATTGAAATTGAATATATAATCACTTCTTGTCAGATCACTATGACACCTACAGATACAATTGATTGATTAGAGATGAAGAGAAGACCGGCAACCAAACCCGGCAGAGATTGGCCGCGAAACCAAATGGGCTACATCTGTCAGTAGACAATACTATCTCTGGATCCTCTGCAATTATCCGAGAAAATCTTTCGCCTTTTACTAAAGATTTCCGTGCAGAGGATCAAACTATGAGTAGTACTCATTTTTTGGAATCCCCTCGGAAGAGCGGGATAAAACATTGGAAAAGCAAACATTGACAGTACATGTTTATAATTTATTTTCTATTTCCGTTCTCAGACAGAAGAAAGAGAGAAATTGCAGATCTACCAGATCTGGTGAATGGATAAGGATCAAAGATCAAAGATCAAAGTTCATTTTTCTTTTCCTCTTTTTCTTTCTCAATCTAGATGTACGTTTACTCGTGGCGAGTGGCGAATAGTCCCCATCCTCGCACACTCCCTCTCTCGCTTACGACCATACCTCGTTGAGAACACGGCATCCCGTCCGATCTGCCAAGTTAAGCAACGGTGGCCCAGTTAGTACTTGGATCGGAGACGGCTTGGGAATCCTGGGTGTTGTAAGCACTTTTGCGATTTTTACAAAATGTTTTAGACATTTTTGTCGATTTTTACGCCTTATCAATATAAATTGTTGCTGTTTGTGCTACTTTTGAAGCTAAACAAGAAATATCTAAGGCATGATGAAGAAATAACAGAGTTAGACACCTTTTCATGGCATTATCTGTGCGTTATAACTCAAATACAGTACTGACATGTGGGGGTCTATGTGTGTTGTTATAGTAATTAGTGTGTTGATCAATCAATACATGCACACACCATCAGTTTATTGATTGGATCGGATTCTCGGAGTGACAAAAACACAGAGATAAACTCGCGTGATATCCTTTCTTTTGTTGTAAATGAGAGCGAAATTGAAATTGAATATATAATCACTTCTTGTCAGATCACTATGACACCTACAGATACAATTGATTGATTAGAGATGAAGAGAAGACCGGCAACCAAACCCGGCAGAGATTGGCCGCGAAACCAAATGGGCTACATCTGTCAGTAGACAATACTATCTCTGGATCCTCTGCAATTATCCGAGAAAATCTTTCGCCTTTTACTAAAGATTTCCGTGCAGAGGATCAAACTATGAGTAGTACTCATTTTTTGGAATCCCCTCGGAAGAGCGGGATAAAACATTGGAAAAGCAAACATTGACAGTACATGTTTATAATTTATTTTCTATTTCCGTTTCTCAGACAGAAGAAAGAGAGAAATTGCAGATCTACCAGATCTGGTGAATGGGATAAGGATCAAAGATCAAAGATCAAAGTTCATTTTTCTTTTCCTCTTTTTCTTTCTCAATCTAGATGTACGTTTACTCGTGGCGAGTGGCGAATAGTCCCCATCCTCGCACACTCCCTCTCTCGCTTACGACCATACCTCGTTGAGAACACGGCATCCCGTCCGATCTGCCAAGTTAAGCAACGGTGGGCCCAGTTAGTACTTGGATCGGAGACGGCTTGGGAATCCTGGGTGTTGTAAGCACTTTTGCGATTTTTACAAAATGTTTTAGACATTTTTGTCGATTTTTTACGCCTTATCAATATAAATTGTTGCTGTTTGTGCTACTTTTGAAGCTAAACAAGAAATATCTAAGGCATGATGAAGAAATAACAGAGTTAGACACCTTTTCATGGCATTATCTGTGCGTTATAACTCAAATACAGTACTGACATGTGGGGGTCTATGTGTGTTGTTATAGTAATTAGTGTGTTGATCAATCAATACATGCACACACCATCAGTTTATTGATTGGATCGGATTCTCGGAGTGACAAAAACACAGAGATAAACTCGCGTGATATCCTTTCTTTTGTTGTAAATGAGAGCGAAATTGAAATTGAATATATAATCACTTCTTGTCAGATCACTATGACACCTACAGATACAATTGATTGATTAGAGATGAAGAGAAGACCGGCAACCAAACCCGGCAGAGATTGGCCGCGAAACCAAATGGGCTACATCTGTCAGTAGACAATACTATCTCTGGATCCTCTGCAATTATCCGAGAAAATCTTTCGCCTTTTACTAAAGATTTCCGTGCAGAGGATCAAACTATGAGTAGTACTCATTTTTTGGAATCCCCTCGGAAGAGCGGGATAAAACATTGGAAAAGCAAACATTGACAGTACATGTTTATAATTTATTTTCTATTTCCGTTTCTCAGACAGAAGAAAGAGAGAAATTGCAGATCTACCAGATCTGGTGAATGGGATAAGGATCAAAGATCAAAGATCAAAGTTCATTTTTCTTTTCCTCTTTTTCTTTCTCAATCTAGATGTACGTTTACTCGTGGCGAGTGGCGAATAGTCCCCATCCTCGCACACTCCCTCTCTCGCTTACGACCATACCTCGTTGAGAACACGGCATCCCGTCCGATCTGCCAAGTTAAGCAACGGTGGGCCCAGTTAGTACTTGGATCGGAGACGGCTTGGGAATCCTGGGTGTTGTAAGCACTTTTGCGATTTTTACAAAATGTTTTAGACATTTTTGTCGATTTTTTACGCCTTATCAATATAAATTGTTGCTGTTTGTGCTACTTTTGAAGCTAAACAAGAAATATCTAAGGCATGATGAAGAAATAACAGAGTTAGACACCTTTTCATGGCATTATCTGTGCGTTATAACTCAAATACAGTACTGACATGTGGGGGTCTATGTGTGTTGTTATAGTAATTAGTGTGTTGATCAATCAATACATGCACACACCATCAGTTTATTGATTGGATCGGATTCTCGGAGTGACAAAAACACAGAGATAAACTCGCGTGATATCCTTTCTTTTGTTGTAAATGAGAGCGAAATTGAAATTGAATATATAATCACTTCTTGTCAGATCACTATGACACCTACAGATACAATTGATTGATTAGAGATGAAGAGAAGACCGGCAACCAAACCCGGCAGAGATTGGCCGCGAAACCAAATGGGCTACATCTGTCAGTAGACAATACTATCTCTGGATCCTCTGCAATTATCCGAGAAAATCTTTCGCCTTTTACTAAAGATTTCCGTGCAGAGGATCAAACTATGAGTAGTACTCATTTTTTGGAATCCCCTCGGAAGAGCGGGATAAAACATTGGAAAAGCAAACATTGACAGTACATGTTTATAATTTATTTTCTATTTCCGTTTCTCAGACAGAAGAAAGAGAGAAATTGCAGATCTACCAGATCTGGTGAATGGGATAAGGATCAAAGATCAAAGATCAAAGTTCATTTTTCTTTTCCTCTTTTTCTTTCTCAATCTAGATGTACGTTTACTCGTGGCGAGTGGCGAATAGTCCCCATCCTCGCACACTCCCTCTCTCGCTTACGACCATACCTCGTTGAGAACACGGCATCCCGTCCGATCTGCCAAGTTAAGCAACGGTGGGCCCAGTTAGTACTTGGATCGGAGACGGCTTGGGAATCCTGGGTGTTGTAAGCACTTTTGCGATTTTTACAAAATGTTTTAGACATTTTTGTCGATTTTTTACGCCTTATCAATATAAATTGTTGCTGTTTGTGCTACTTTTGAAGCTAAACAAGAAATATCTAAGGCATGATGAAGAAATAACAGAGTTAGACACCTTTTCATGGCATTATCTGTGCGTTATAACTCAAATACAGTACTGACATGTGGGGGTCTATGTGTGTTGTTATAGTAATTAGTGTGTTGATCAATCAATACATGCACACACCATCAGTTTATTGATTGGATCGGATTCTCGGAGTGACAAAAACACAGAGATAAACTCGCGTGATATCCTTTCTTTTGTTGTAAATGAGAGCGAAATTGAAATTGAATATATAATCACTTCTTGTCAGATCACTATGACACCTACAGATACAATTGATTGATTAGAGATGAAGAGAAGACCGGCAACCAAACCCGGCAGAGATTGGCCGCGAAACCAAATGGGCTACATCTGTCAGTAGACAATACTATCTCTGGATCCTCTGCAATTATCCGAGAAAATCTTTCGCCTTTTACTAAAGATTTCCGTGCAGAGGATCAAACTATGAGTAGTACTCATTTTTTGGAATCCCCTCGGAAGAGCGGGATAAAACATTGGAAAAGCAAACATTGACAGTACATGTTTATAATTTATTTTCTATTTCCGTTTCTCAGACAGAAGAAAGAGAGAAATTGCAGATCTACCAGATCTGGTGAATGGGATAAGGATCAAAGATCAAAGATCAAAGTTCATTTTTCTTTTCCTCTTTTTCTTTCTCAATCTAGATGTACGTTTACTCGTGGCGAGTGGCGAATAGTCCCCATCCTCGCACACTCCCTCTCTCGCTTACGACCATACCTCGTTGAGAACACGGCATCCCGTCCGATCTGCCAAGTTAAGCAACGGTGGGCCCAGTTAGTACTTGGATCGGAGACGGCTTGGGAATCCTGGGTGTTGTAAGCACTTTTGCGATTTTTACAAAATGTTTTAGACATTTTTGTCGATTTTTTACGCCTTATCAATATAAATTGTTGCTGTTTGTGCTACTTTTGAAGCTAAACAAGAAATATCTAAGGCATGATGAAGAAATAACAGAGTTAGACACCTTTTCATGGCATTATCTGTGCGTTATAACTCAAATACAGTACTGACATGTGGGGGTCTATGTGTGTTGTTATAGTAATTAGTGTGTTGATCAATCAATACATGCACACACCATCAGTTTATTGATTGGATCGGATTCTCGGAGTGACAAAAACACAGAGATAAACTCGCGTGATATCCTTTCTTTTGTTGTAAATGAGAGCGAAATTGAAATTGAATATATAATCACTTCTTGTCAGATCACTATGACACCTACAGATACAATTGATTGATTAGAGATGAAGAGAAGACCGGCAACCAAACCCGGCAGAGATTGGCCGCGAAACCAAATGGGCTACATCTGTCAGTAGACAATACTATCTCTGGATCCTCTGCAATTATCCGAGAAAATCTTTCGCCTTTTACTAAAGATTTCCGTGCAGAGGATCAAACTATGAGTAGTACTCATTTTTTGGAATCCCCTCGGAAGAGCGGGATAAAACATTGGAAAAGCAAACATTGACAGTACATGTTTATAATTTATTTTCTATTTCCGTTTCTCAGACAGAAGAAAGAGAGAAATTGCAGATCTACCAGATCTGGTGAATGGGATAAGGATCAAAGATCAAAGATCAAAGTTCATTTTTCTTTTCCTCTTTTTCTTTCTCAATCTAGATGTACGTTTACTCGTGGCGAGTGGCGAATAGTCCCCATCCTCGCACACTCCCTCTCTCGCTTACGACCATACCTCGTTGAGAACACGGCATCCCGTCCGATCTGCCAAGTTAAGCAACGGTGGGCCCAGTTAGTACTTGGATCGGAGACGGCTTGGGAATCCTGGGTGTTGTAAGCACTTTTGCGATTTTTACAAAATGTTTTAGACATTTTTGTCGATTTTTTACGCCTTATCAATATAAATTGTTGCTGTTTGTGCTACTTTTGAAGCTAAACAAGAAATATCTAAGGCATGATGAAGAAATAACAGAGTTAGACACCTTTTCATGGCATTATCTGTGCGTTATAACTCAAATACAGTACTGACATGTGGGGGTCTATGTGTGTTGTTATAGTAATTAGTGTGTTGATCAATCAATACATGCACACACCATCAGTTTATTGATTGGATCGGATTCTCGGAGTGACAAAAACACAGAGATAAACTCGCGTGATATCCTTTCTTTTGTTGTAAATGAGAGCGAAATTGAAATTGAATATATAATCACTTCTTGTCAGATCACTATGACACCTACAGATACAATTGATTGATTAGAGATGAAGAGAAGACCGGCAACCAAACCCGGCAGAGATTGGCCGCGAAACCAAATGGGCTACATCTGTCAGTAGACAATACTATCTCTGGATCCTCTGCAATTATCCGAGAAAATCTTTCGCCTTTTACTAAAGATTTCCGTGCAGAGGATCAAACTATGAGTAGTACTCATTTTTTGGAATCCCCTCGGAAGAGCGGGATAAAACATTGGAAAAGCAAACATTGACAGTACATGTTTATAATTTATTTTCTATTTCCGTTTCTCAGACAGAAGAAAGAGAGAAATTGCAGATCTACCAGATCTGGTGAATGGGATAAGGATCAAAGATCAAAGATCAAAGTTCATTTTTCTTTTCCTCTTTTTCTTTCTCAATCTAGATGTACGTTTACTCGTGGCGAGTGGCGAATAGTCCCCATCCTCGCACACTCCCTCTCTCGCTTACGACCATACCTCGTTGAGAACACGGCATCCCGTCCGATCTGCCAAGTTAAGCAACGGTGGGCCCAGTTAGTACTTGGATCGGAGACGGCTTGGGAATCCTGGGCGTTGTAAGCACTTTTGCGATTTTTACAAAATGTTTTAGACATTTTTGTCGATTTTTTACGCCTTATCAATATAAATTGTTGCTGTTTGTGCTACTTTTGAAGCTAAACAAGAAATATCTAAGGCATGATGAAGAAATAACAGAGTTAGACACCTTTTCATGGCATTATCTGTGCGTTATAACTCAAATACAGTACTGACATGTGGGGGTCTATGTGTGTTGTTATAGTAATTAGTGTGTTGATCAATCAATACATGCACACACCATCAGTTTATTGATTGGATCGGATTCTCGGAGTGACAAAAACACAGAGATAAACTCGCGTGATATCCTTTCTTTTGTTGTAAATGAGAGCGAAATTGAAATTGAATATATAATCACTTCTTGTCAGATCACTATGACACCTACAGATACAATTGATTGATTAGAGATGAAGAGAAGACCGGCAACCAAACCCGGCAGAGATTGGCCGCGAAACCAAATGGGCTACATCTGTCAGTAGACAATACTATCTCTGGATCCTCTGCAATTATCCGAGAAAATCTTTCGCCTTTTACTAAAGATTTCCGTGCAGAGGATCAAACTATGAGTAGTACTCATTTTTTGGAATCCCCTCGGAAGAGCGGGATAAAACATTGGAAAAGCAAACATTGACAGTACATGTTTATAATTTATTTTCTATTTCCGTTTCTCAGACAGAAGAAAGAGAGAAATTGCAGATCTACCAGATCTGGTGAATGGGATAAGGATCAAAGATCAAAGATCAAAGTTCATTTTTCTTTTCCTCTTTTTCTTTCTCAATCTAGATGTACGTTTACTCGTGGCGAGTGGCGAATAGTCCCCATCCTCGCACACTCCCTCTCTCGCTTACGACCATACCTCGTTGAGAACACGGCATCCCGTCCGATCTGCCAAGTTAAGCAACGGTGGGCCCAGTTAGTACTTGGATCGGAGACGGCTTGGGAATCCTGGGCGTTGTAAGCACTTTTGCGATTTTTACAAAATGTTTTAGACATTTTTGTCGATTTTTTACGCCTTATCAATATAAATTGTTGCTGTTTGTGCTACTTTTGAAGCTAAACAAGAAATATCTAAGGCATGATGAAGAAATAACAGAGTTAGACACCTTTTCATGGCATTATCTGTGCGTTATAACTCAAATACAGTACTGACATGTGGGGGTCTATGTGTGTTGTTATAGTAATTAGTGTGTTGATCAATCAATACATGCACACACCATCAGTTTATTGATTGGATCGGATTCTCGGAGTGACAAAAACACAGAGATAAACTCGCGTGATATCCTTTCTTTTGTTGTAAATGAGAGCGAAATTGAAATTGAATATATAATCACTTCTTGTCAGATCACTATGACACCTACAGATACAATTGATTGATTAGAGATGAAGAGAAGACCGGCAACCAAACCCGGCAGAGATTGGCCGCGAAACCAAATGGGCTACATCTGTCAGTAGACAATACTATCTCTGGATCCTCTGCAATTATCCGAGAAAATCTTTCGCCTTTTACTAAAGATTTCCGTGCAGAGGATCAAACTATGAGTAGTACTCATTTTTTGGAATCCCCTCGGAAGAGCGGGATAAAACATTGGAAAAGCAAACATTGACAGTACATGTTTATAATTTATTTTCTATTTCCGTTTCTCAGACAGAAGAAAGAGAGAAATTGCAGATCTACCAGATCTGGTGAATGGGATAAGGATCAAAGATCAAAGATCAAAGTTCATTTTTCTTTTCCTCTTTTTCTTTCTCAATCTAGATGTACGTTTACTCGTGGCGAGTGGCGAATAGTCCCCATCCTCGCACACTCCCTCTCTCGCTTACGACCATACCTCGTTGAGAACACGGCATCCCGTCCGATCTGCCAAGTTAAGCAACGGTGGGCCCAGTTAGTACTTGGATCGGAGACGGCTTGGGAATCCTGGGTGTTGTAAGCACTTTTGCGATTTTTACAAAATGTTTTAGACATTTTTGTCGATTTTTTACGCCTTATCAATATAAATTGTTGCTGTTTGTGCTACTTTTGAAGCTAAACAAGAAATATCTAAGGCATGATGAAGAAATAACAGAGTTAGACACCTTTTCATGGCATTATCTGTGCGTTATAACTCAAATACAGTACTGACATGTGGGGGTCTATGTGTGTTGTTATAGTAATTAGTGTGTTGATCAATCAATACATGCACACACCATCAGTTTATTGATTGGATCGGATTCTCGGAGTGACAAAAACACAGAGATAAACTCGCGTGATATCCTTTCTTTTGTTGTAAATGAGAGCGAAATTGAAATTGAATATATAATCACTTCTTGTCAGATCACTATGACACCTACAGATACAATTGATTGATTAGAGATGAAGAGAAGACCGGCAACCAAACCCGGCAGAGATTGGCCGCGAAACCAAATGGGCTACATCTGTCAGTAGACAATACTATCTCTGGATCCTCTGCAATTATCCGAGAAAATCTTTCGCCTTTTACTAAAGATTTCCGTGCAGAGGATCAAACTATGAGTAGTACTCATTTTTTGGAATCCCCTCGGAAGAGCGGGATAAAACATTGGAAAAGCAAACATTGACAGTACATGTTTATAATTTATTTTCTATTTCCGTTTCTCAGACAGAAGAAAGAGAGAAATTGCAGATCTACCAGATCTGGTGAATGGGATAAGGATCAAAGATCAAAGATCAAAGTTCATTTTTCTTTTCCTCTTTTTCTTTCTCAATCTAGATGTACGTTTACTCGTGGCGAGTGGCGAATAGTCCCCATCCTCGCACACTCCCTCTCTCGCTTACGACCATACCTCGTTGAGAACACGGCATCCCGTCCGATCTGCCAAGTTAAGCAACGGTGGGCCCAGTTAGTACTTGGATCGGAGACGGCTTGGGAATCCTGGGTGTTGTAAGCACTTTTGCGATTTTTACAAAATGTTTTAGACATTTTTGTCGATTTTTTACGCCTTATCAATATAAATTGTTGCTGTTTGTGCTACTTTTGAAGCTAAACAAGAAATATCTAAGGCATGATGAAGAAATAACAGAGTTAGACACCTTTTCATGGCATTATCTGTGCGTTATAACTCAAATACAGTACTGACATGTGGGGTCTATGTGTGTTGTTATAGTAATTAGTGTGTTGATCAATCAATACATGCACACACCATCAGTTTATTGATTGGATCGGATTCTCGGAGTGACAAAAACACAGAGATAAACTCGCGTGATATCCTTTCTTTTGTTGTAAATGAGAGCGAAATTGAAATTGAATATATAATCACTTCTTGTCAGATCACTATGACACCTACAGATACAATTGATTGATTAGAGATGAAGAGAAGACCGGCAACCAAACCCGGCAGAGATTGGCCGCGAAACCAAATGGGCTACATCTGTCAGTAGACAATACTATCTCTGGATCCTCTGCAATTATCCGAGAAAATCTTTCGCCTTTTACTAAAGATTTCCGTGCAGAGGATCAAACTATGAGTAGTACTCATTTTTTGGAATCCCCTCGGAAGAGCGGGATAAAACATTGGAAAGGCAAACATTGACAGTACATGTTTATAATTTATTTTCTAATTCCGTTTCTCAGACAGAAGAAAGAGAGAAATTGCAGATCTACCCGATCTGGTGAATGGGATAAGGATCAAAGATCAAAGATCAAAGTTCATTTTTCTTTTCCTCTTTTTCTTTCTCAATCTAGATGTACGTTTACTCGTGGCGAGTGGCGAATAGTCCCCATCCTCGCACACTCCCTCTCTCGCTTACGACCATACCTCGTTGAGAACACGGCATCCCGTCCGATCTGCCAAGTTAAGCAACGGTGGGCCCAGTTAGTACTTGGATCGGAGACGGCTTGGGAATCCTGGGTGTTGTAAGCACTTTTGCGATTTTTACAAAATGTTTTAGACATTTTTGTCGATTTTTTACGCCTTATCAATATAAATTGTTGCTGTTTGTGCTACTTTTGAAGCTAAACAAGAAATATCTAAGGCATGATGAAGAAATAACAGAGTTAGACACCTTTTCATGGCATTATCTGTGCGTTATAACTCAAATACAGTACTGACATGTGGGGGTCTATGTGTGTTGTTACAGTAATTAGTGTGTTGATCAATCAATACATGCACACACCATCAGTTTATTGATTGGATCGGATTCTCGGAGTGACAAAAACACAGAGATAAACTCGCGTGATATCCTTTCTTTTGTTGTAAATGAGAGCGAAATTGAAATTGAATATATAATCACTTCTTGTCAGATCACTATGACACCTACAGATACAATTGATTGATTAGAGATGAAGAGAAGACCGGCAACCAAACCCGGCAGAGATTGGCCGCGAAACCAAATGGGCTACATCTGTCAGTAGACAATACTATCTCTGGATCCTCTGCAATTATCCGAGAAAATCTTTCGCCTTTTACTAAAGATTTCCGTGCAGAGGATCAAACTATGAGTAGTACTCATTTTTTGGAATCCCCTCGGAAGAGCGGGATAAAACATTGGAAAAGCAAACATTGACAGTACATGTTTATAATTTATTTTCTATTTCCGTTTCTCAGACAGAAGAAAGAGAGAAATTGCAGATCTACCAGATCTGGTGAATGGGATAAGGATCAAAGATCAAAGATCAAAGTTCATTTTTCTTTTCCTCTTTTTCTTTCTCAATCTAGATGTACGTTTACTCGTGGCGAGTGGCGAATAGTCCCCATCCTCGCACACTCCCTCTCTCGCTTACGACCATACCTCGTTGAGAACACGGCATCCCGTCCGATCTGCCAAGTTAAGCAACGGTGGGCCCAGTTAGTACTTGGATCGGAGACGGCTTGGGAATCCTGGGTGTTGTAAGCACTTTTGCGATTTTTACAAAATGTTTTAGACATTTTTGTCGATTTTTTACGCCTTATCAATATAAATTGTTGCTGTTTGTGCTACTTTTGAAGCTAAACAAGAAATATCTAAGGCATGATGAAGAAATAACAGAGTTAGACACCTTTTCATGGCATTATCTGTGCGTTATAACTCAAATACAGTACTGACATGTGGGGGTCTATGTGTGTTGTTACAGTAATTAGTGTGTTGATCAATCAATACATGCACACACCATCAGTTTATTGATTGGATCGGATTCTCGGAGTGACAAAAACACAGAGATAAACTCGCGTGATATCCTTTCTTTTGTTGTAAATGAGAGCGAAATTGAAATTGAATATATAATCACTTCTTGTCAGATCACTATGACACCTACAGATACAATTGATTGATTAGAGATGAAGAGAAGACCGGCAACCAAACCCGGCAGAGATTGGCCGCGAAACCAAATGGGCTACATCTGTCAGTAGACAATACTATCTCTGGATCCTCTGCAATTATCCGAGAAAATCTTTCGCCTTTTACTAAAGATTTCCGTGCAGAGGATCAAACTATGAGTAGTACTCATTTTTTGGAATCCCCTCGGAAGAGCGGGATAAAACATTGGAAAAGCAAACATTGACAGTACATGTTTATAATTTATTTTCTATTTCCGTTTCTCAGACAGAAGAAAGAGAGAAATTGCAGATCTACCAGATCTGGTGAATGGGATAAGGATCAAAGATCAAAGATCAAAGTTCATTTTTCTTTTCCTCTTTTTCTTTCTCAATCTAGATGTACGTTTACTCGTGGCGAGTGGCGAATAGTCCCCATCCTCGCACACTCCCTCTCTCGCTTACGACCATACCTCGTTGAGAACACGGCATCCCGTCCGATCTGCCAAGTTAAGCAACGGTGGGCCCAGTTAGTACTTGGATCGGAGACGGCTTGGGAATCCTGGGTGTTGTAAGCACTTTTGCGATTTTTACAAAATGTTTTAGACATTTTTGTCGATTTTTTACGCCTTATCAATATAAATTGTTGCTGTTTGTGCTACTTTTGAAGCTAAACAAGAAATATCTAAGGCATGATGAAGAAATAACAGAGTTAGACACCTTTTCATGGCATTATCTGTGCGTTATAACTCAAATACAGTACTGACATGTGGGGGTCTATGTGTGTTGTTATAGTAATTAGTGTGTTGATCAATCAATACATGCACACACCATCAGTTTATTGATTGGATCGGATTCTCGGAGTGACAAAAACACAGAGATAAACTCGCGTGATATCCTTTCTTTTGTTGTAAATGAGAGCGAAATTGAAATTGAATATATAATCACTTCTTGTCAGATCACTATGACACCTACAGAAACAATTGATTGATTAGAGATGAAGAGAAGACCGGCAACCAAACCCGGCAGAGATTGGCCGCGAAACCAAATGGGCTACATCTGTCAGTAGACAATACTATCTCTGGATCCTCTGCAATTATCCGAGAAAATCTTTCGCCTTTTACTAAAGATTTCCGTGCAGAGGATCAAACTATGAGTAGTACTCATTTTTTGGAATCCCCTCGGAAGAGCGGGATAAAACATTGGAAAGGCAAACATTGACAGTACATGTTTATAATTTATTTTCTAATTCCGTTTCTCAGACAGAAGAAAGAGAGAAATTGCAGATCTACCCGATCTGGTGAATGGGATAAGGATCAAAGATCAAAGATCAAAGTTCATTTTTCTTTTCCTCTTTTTCTTTCTCAATCTAGATGTACGTTTACTCGTGGCGAGTGGCGAATAGTCCCCATCCTCGCACACTCCCTCTCTCGCTTACGACCATACCTCGTTGAGAACACGGCATCCCGTCCGATCTGCCAAGTTAAGCAACGGTGGGCCCAGTTAGTACTTGGATCGGAGACGGCTTGGGAATCCTGGGTGTTGTAAGCACTTTTGCGATTTTTACAAAATGTTTTAGACATTTTGCCGATTTTTTACGCCTTATCAATATAAATTGTTGCTGTTTGTGCTACTTTTGAAGCTAAACAAGAAATATCTAAGGCATGATGAAGAAATAACAGAGTTAGACACCTTTTCATGGCATTATCTGTGCGTTATAACTCAAATACAGTACTGACATGTGGGGGTCTATGTGTGTTGTTACAGTAATTAGTGTGTTGATCAATCAATACATGCACACACCATCAGTTTATTGATTGGATCGGATTCTCGGAGTGACAAAAACACAGAGATAAACTCGCGTGATATCCTTTCTTTTGTTGTAAATGAGAGCGAAATTGAAATTGAATATATAATCACTTCTTGTCAGATCACTATGACACCTACAGATACAATTGATTGATTAGAGATGAAGAGAAGACCGGCAACCAAACCCGGCAGAGATTGGCCGCGAAACCAAATGGGCTACATCTGTCAGTAGACAATACTATCTCTGGATCCTCTGCAATTATCCGAGAAAATCTTTCGCCTTTTACTAAAGATTTCCGTGCAGAGGATCAAACTATGAGTAGTACTCATTTTTTGGAATCCCCTCGGAAGAGCGGGATAAAACATTGGAAAAGCAAACATTGACAGTACATGTTTATAATTTATTTTCTATTTCCGTTTCTCAGACAGAAGAAAGAGAGAAATTGCAGATCTACCAGATCTGGTGAATGGGATAAGGATCAAAGATCAAAGATCAAAGTTCATTTTTCTTTTCCTCTTTTTCTTTCTCAATCTAGATGTACGTTTACTCGTGGCGAGTGGCGAATAGTCCCCATCCTCGCACACTCCCTCTCTCGCTTACGACCATACCTCGTTGAGAACACGGCATCCCGTCCGATCTGCCAAGTTAAGCAACGGTGGGCCCAGTTAGTACTTGGATCGGAGACGGCTTGGGAATCCTGGGTGTTGTAAGCACTTTTGCGATTTTTACAAAATGTTTTAGACATTTTTGTCGATTTTTTACGCCTTATCAATATAAATTGTTGCTGTTTGTGCTACTTTTGAAGCTAAACAAGAAATATCTAAGGCATGATGAAGAAATAACAGAGTTAGACACCTTTTCATGGCATTATCTGTGCGTTATAACTCAAATACAGTACTGACATGTGGGGGTCTATGTGTGTTGTTATAGTAATTAGTGTGTTGATCAATCAATACATGCACACACCATCAGTTTATTGATTGGATCGGATTCTCGGAGTGACAAAAACACAGAGATAAACTCGCGTGATATCCTTTCTTTTGTTGTAAATGAGAGCGAAATTGAAATTGAATATATAATCACTTCTTGTCAGATCACTATGACACCTACAGAAACAATTGATTGATTAGAGATGAAGAGAAGACCGGCAACCAAACCCGGCAGAGATTGGCCGCGAAACCAAATGGGCTACATCTGTCAGTAGACAATACTATCTCTGGATCCTCTGCAATTATCCGAGAAAATCTTTCGCCTTTTACTAAAGATTTCCGTGCAGAGGATCAAACTATGAGTAGTACTCATTTTTTGGAATCCCCTCGGAAGAGCGGGATAAAACATTGGAAAGGCAAACATTGACAGTACATGTTTATAATTTATTTTCTAATTCCGTTTCTCAGACAGAAGAAAGAGAGAAATTGCAGATCTACCCGATCTGGTGAATGGGATAAGGATCAAAGATCAAAGATCAAAGTTCATTTTTCTTTTCCTCTTTTTCTTTCTCAATCTAGATGTACGTTTACTCGTGGCGAGTGGCGAATAGTCCCCATCCTCGCACACTCCCTCTCTCGCTTACGACCATACCTCGTTGAGAACACGGCATCCCGTCCGATCTGCCAAGTTAAGCAACGGTGGGCCCAGTTAGTACTTGGATCGGAGACGGCTTGGGAATCCTGGGTGTTGTAAGCACTTTTGCGATTTTTACAAAATGTTTTAGACATTTTGCCGATTTTTTACGCCTTATCAATATAAATTGTTGCTGTTTGTGCTACTTTTGAAGCTAAACAAGAAATATCTAAGGCATGATGAAGAAATAACAGAGTTAGACACCTTTTCATGGCATTATCTGTGCGTTATAACTCAAATACAGTACTGACATGTGGGGGTCTATGTGTGTTGTTACAGTAATTAGTGTGTTGATCAATCAATACATGCACACACCATCAGTTTATTGATTGGATCGGATTCTCGGAGTGACAAAAACACAGAGATAAACTCGCGTGATATCCTTTCTTTTTGTTGTAAATGAGAGCGAAATTGAAATTGAATATATAATCACTTCTTGTCAGATCACTATGACACCTACAGATATAATTGATTGATTAGAGATGAAGAGAAGACCGGCAACCAAACCCGGCAGAGATTGGCCGCGAAACCAAATAGGCTACATCTGTCAGTAGACAATACTATCTCTGGATCCTCTGCAATTATCCGAGAAAATCTTTCGCCTTTTACTAAAGATTTCCGTGCAGAGGATCAAACTATGAGTAGTACTCATTTTTTGGAATCCCCTCGGAAGAGCGGGATAAAACATTGGAAAGGCAAACATTGACAGTACATGTTTATAATTTATTTTCTATTTCCGTTTCTCAGACAGAAGAAAGAGAGAAATTGCAGATCTACCAGATCTGGTGAATGGGATAAGGATCAAAGATCAAAGATCAAAGTTCATTTTTCTTTTCCTCTTTTTCTTTCTCAATCTAGATGTACGTTTACTCGTGGCGAGTGGCGAATAGTCCCCATCCTCGCACACTCCCTCTCTCGCTTACGACCATACCTCGTTGAGAACACGGCATCCCGTCCGATCTGCCAAGTTAAGCAACGGTGGGCCCAGTTAGTACTTGGATCGGAGACGGCTTGGGAATCCTGGGTGTTGTAAGCACTTTTGCGATTTTTACAAAATGTTTTAGACATTTTGCCGATTTTTTACGCCTTATCAATATAAATTGTTGCTGTTTGTGCTACTTTTGAAGCTAAACAAGAAATATCTAAGGCATGATGAAGAAATAACAGAGTTAGACACCTTTTCATGGCATTATCTGTGCGTTATAACTCAAATACAGTACTGACATGTGGGGGTCTATGTGTGTTGTTACAGTAATTAGTGTGTTGATCAATCAATACATGCACACACCATCAGTTTATTGATTGGATCGGATTCTCGGAGTGACAAAAACACAGAGATAAACTCGCGTGATATCCTTTCTTTTGTTGTAAATGAGAGCGAAATTGAAATTGAATATATAATCACTTCTTGTCAGATCACTATGACACCTACAGATACAATTGATTGATTAGAGATGAAGAGAAGACCGGCAACCAAACCCGGCAGAGATTGGCCGCGAAACCAAATGGGCTACATCTGTCAGTAGACAATACTATCTCTGGATCCTCTGCAATTATCCGAGAAAATCTTTCGCCTTTTACTAAAGATTTCCGTGCAGAGGATCAAACTATGAGTAGTACTCATTTTTTGGAATCCCCTCGGAAGAGCGGGATAAAACATTGGAAAAGCAAACATTGACAGTACATGTTTATAATTTATTTTCTATTTCCGTTTCTCAGACAGAAGAAAGAGAGAAATTGCAGATCTACCAGATCTGGTGAATGGGATAAGGATCAAAGATCAAAGATCAAAGTTCATTTTTCTTTTCCTCTTTTTCTTTCTCAATCTAGATGTACGTTTACTCGTGGCGAGTGGCGAATAGTCCCCATCCTCGCACACTCCCTCTCTCGCTTACGACCATACCTCGTTGAGAACACGGCATCCCGTCCGATCTGCCAAGTTAAGCAACGGTGGGCCCAGTTAGTACTTGGATCGGAGACGGCTTGGGAATCCTGGGTGTTGTAAGCACTTTTGCGATTTTTACAAAATGTTTTAGACATTTTTGTCGATTTTTTACGCCTTATCAATATAAATTGTTGCTGTTTGTGCTACTTTTGAAGCTAAACAAGAAATATCTAAGGCATGATGAAGAAATAACAGAGTTAGACACCTTTTCATGGCATTATCTGTGCGTTATAACTCAAATACAGTACTGACATGTGGGGGTCTATGTGTGTTGTTATAGTAATTAGTGTGTTGATCAATCAATACATGCACACACCATCAGTTTATTGATTGGATCGGATTCTCGGAGTGACAAAAACACAGAGATAAACTCGCGTGATATCCTTTCTTTTGTTGTAAATGAGAGCGAAATTGAAATTGAATATATAATCACTTCTTGTCAGATCACTATGACACCTACAGAAACAATTGATTGATTAGAGATGAAGAGAAGACCGGCAACCAAACCCGGCAGAGATTGGCCGCGAAACCAAATGGGCTACATCTGTCAGTAGACAATACTATCTCTGGATCCTCTGCAATTATCCGAGAAAATCTTTCGCCTTTTACTAAAGATTTCCGTGCAGAGGATCAAACTATGAGTAGTACTCATTTTTTGGAATCCCCTCGGAAGAGCGGGATAAAACATTGGAAAGGCAAACATTGACAGTACATGTTTATAATTTATTTTCTAATTCCGTTTCTCAGACAGAAGAAAGAGAGAAATTGCAGATCTACCCGATCTGGTGAATGGGATAAGGATCAAAGATCAAAGATCAAAGTTCATTTTTCTTTTCCTCTTTTTCTTTCTCAATCTAGATGTACGTTTACTCGTGGCGAGTGGCGAATAGTCCCCATCCTCGCACACTCCCTCTCTCGCTTACGACCATACCTCGTTGAGAACACGGCATCCCGTCCGATCTGCCAAGTTAAGCAACGGTGGGCCCAGTTAGTACTTGGATCGGAGACGGCTTGGGAATCCTGGGTGTTGTAAGCACTTTTGCGATTTTTACAAAATGTTTTAGACATTTTGCCGATTTTTTACGCCTTATCAATATAAATTGTTGCTGTTTGTGCTACTTTTGAAGCTAAACAAGAAATATCTAAGGCATGATGAAGAAATAACAGAGTTAGACACCTTTTCATGGCATTATCTGTGCGTTATAACTCAAATACAGTACTGACATGTGGGGGTCTATGTGTGTTGTTACAGTAATTAGTGTGTTGATCAATCAATACATGCACACACCATCAGTTTATTGATTGGATCGGATTCTCGGAGTGACAAAAACACAGAGATAAACTCGCGTGATATCCTTTCTTTTTGTTGTAAATGAGAGCGAAATTGAAATTGAATATATAATCACTTCTTGTCAGATCACTATGACACCTACAGATATAATTGATTGATTAGAGATGAAGAGAAGACCGGCAACCAAACCCGGCAGAGATTGGCCGCGAAACCAAATAGGCTACATCTGTCAGTAGACAATACTATCTCTGGATCCTCTGCAATTATCCGAGAAAATCTTTCGCCTTTTACTAAAGATTTCCGTGCAGAGGATCAAACTATGAGTAGTACTCATTTTTTGGAATCCCCTCGGAAGAGCGGGATAAAACATTGGAAAGGCAAACATTGACAGTACATGTTTATAATTTATTTTCTATTTCCGTTTCTCAGACAGAAGAAAGAGAGAAATTGCAGATCTACCAGATCTGGTGAATGGGATAAGGATCAAAGATCAAAGATCAAAGTTCATTTTTCTTTTCCTCTTTTTCTTTCTCAATCTAGATGTACGTTTACTCGTGGCGAGTGGCGAATAGTCCCCATCCTCGCACACTCCCTCTCTCGCTTACGACCATACCTCGTTGAGAACACGGCATCCCGTCCGATCTGCCAAGTTAAGCAACGGTGGGCCCAGTTAGTACTTGGATCGGAGACGGCTTGGGAATCCTGGGTGTTGTAAGCACTTTTGCGATTTTTACAAAATGTTTTAGACATTTTGCCGATTTTTTACGCCTTATCAATATAAATTGTTGCTGTTTGTGCTACTTTTGAAGCTAAACAAGAAATATCTAAGGCATGATGAAGAAATAACAGAGTTAGACACCTTTTCATGGCATTATCTGTGCGTTATAACTCAAATACAGTACTGACATGTGGGGGTCTATGTGTGTTGTTACAGTAATTAGTGTGTTGATCAATCAATACATGCACACACCATCAGTTTATTGATTGGATCGGATTCTCGGAGTGACAAAAACACAGAGATAAACTCGCGTGATATCCTTTCTTTTTGTTGTAAATGAGAGCGAAATTGAAATTGAATATATAATCACTTCTTGTCAGATCACTATGACACCTACAGATATAATTGATTGATTAGAGATGAAGAGAAGACCGGCAACCAAACCCGGCAGAGATTGGCCGCGAAACCAAATAGGCTACATCTGTCAGTAGACAATACTATCTCTGGATCCTCTGCAATTATCCGAGAAAATCTTTCGCCTTTTACTAAAGATTTCCGTGCAGAGGATCAGTAGTACTCATTTTTTGGAATCCCCTCGGAAGAGCGGGATAAAACATTGGAAAGGCAAACATTGACAGTACATGTTTATAATTTATTTTCTATTTCCGTTTCTCAGACAGAAGAAAGAGAGAAATTGCAGATCTACCAGATCTGGTGAATGGGATAAGGATCAAAGATCAAAGATCAAAGTTCATTTTTCTTTTCCTCTTTTTCTTTCTCAATCTAGATGTACGTTTACTCGTGGCGAGTGGCGAATAGTCCCCATCCTCGCACACTCCCTCTCTCGCTTACGACCATACCTCGTTGAGAACACGGCATCCCGTCCGATCTGCCAAGTTAAGCAACGGTGGGCCCAGTTAGTACTTGGATCGGAGACGGCTTGGGAATCCTGGGTGTTGTAAGCACTTTTGCGATTTTTACAAAATGTTTTAGACATTTTTGTCGATTTTTTACGCCTTATCAATATAAATTGTTGCTGTTTGTGCTACTTTTGAAGCTAAACAAGAAATATCTAAGGCATGATGAAGAAATAACAGAGTTAGACACCTTTTCATGGCATTATCTGTGCGTTATAACTCAAATACAGTACTGACATGTGGGGGTCTATGTGTGTTGTTACAGTAATTAGTGTGTTGATCAATCAATACATGCACACACCATCAGTTTATTGATTGGATCGGATTCTCGGAGTGACAAAAACACAGAGATAAACTCGCGTGATATCCTTTCTTTTTGTTGTAAATGAGAGCGAAATTGAAATTGAATATATAATCACTTCTTGTCAGATCACTATGACACCTACAGATATAATTGATTGATTAGAGATGAAGAGAAGACCGGCAACCAAACCCGGCAGAGATTGGCCGCGAAACCAAATAGGCTACATCTGTCAGTAGACAATACTATCTCTGGATCCTCTGCAATTATCCGAGAAAATCTTTCGCCTTTTACTAAAGATTTCCGTGCAGAGGATCAGTAGTACTCATTTTTTGGAATCCCCTCGGAAGAGCGGGATAAAACATTGGAAAGGCAAACATTGACAGTACATGTTTATAATTTATTTTCTATTTCCGTTTCTCAGACAGAAGAAAGAGAGAAATTGCAGATCTACCAGATCTGGTGAATGGGATAAGGATCAAAGATCAAAGATCAAAGTTCATTTTTCTTTTCCTCTTTTTCTTTCTCAATCTAGATGTACGTTTACTCGTGGCGAGTGGCGAATAGTCCCCATCCTCGCACACTCCCTCTCTCGCTTACGACCATACCTCGTTGAGAACACGGCATCCCGTCCGATCTGCCAAGTTAAGCAACGGTGGGCCCAGTTAGTACTTGGATCGGAGACGGCTTGGGAATCCTGGGTGTTGTAAGCACTTTTGCGATTTTTACAAAATGTTTTAGACATTTTGCCGATTTTTTACGCCTTATCAATATAAATTGTTGCTGTTTGTGCTACTTTTGAAGCTAAACAAGAAATATCTAAGGCATGATGAAGAAATAACAGAGTTAGACACCTTTTCATGACATTATCTGTGCGTTATAACTCAAATACAGTACTGACATGTGGGGGTCTATGTGTGTTGTTACAGTAATTAGTGTGTTGATCAATCAATACATGCACACACCATCAGTTTATTGATTGGATCGGATTCTCGGAGTGACAAAAACACAGAGATAAACTCGCGTGATATCCTTTCTTTTTGTTGTAAATGAGAGCGAAATTGAAATTGAATATATAATCACTTCTTGTCAGATCACTATGACACCTACAGATATAATTGATTGATTAGAGATGAAGAGAAGACCGGCAACCAAACCCGGCAGAGATTGGCCGCGAAACCAAATAGGCTACATCTGTCAGTAGACAATACTATCTCTGGATCCTCTGCAATTATCCGAGAAAATCTTTCGCCTTTTACTAAAGATTTCCGTGCAGAGGATCAAACTATGAGTAGTACTCATTTTTTGGAATCCCCTCGGAAGAGCGGGATGAAACATTGGAAAGGCAAACATTGACAGTACATGTTTATAATTTATTTTCTATTTCCGTTTCTCAGACAGAAGAAAGAGAGAAATTGCAGATCTACCAGATCTG
Organism: Parapristionchus giblindavisi; assembly: GCA_943737045.1. Classification (NCBI taxonomy): domain Eukaryota; kingdom Metazoa; phylum Nematoda; class Chromadorea; order Rhabditida; family Diplogasteridae; genus Parapristionchus; species Parapristionchus giblindavisi. The sequence goes on along the minus strand of CALSFV010000210.1, from coordinate 1,852,072 downwards.
GTGAATGGGATAAGGATCAAAGATCAAAGATCAAAGTTCATTTTTCTTTTCCTCTTTTTCTTTCTCAATCTAGATGTACGTTTACTCGTGGCGAGTGGCGAATAGTCCCCATCCTCGCACACTCCCTCTCTCGCTTACGACCATACCTCGTTGAGAACACGGCATCCCGTCCGATCTGCCAAGTTAAGCAACGGTGGGCCCAGTTAGTACTTGGATCGGAGACGGCTTGGGAATCCTGGGTGTTGTAAGCACTTTTGCGATTTTTACAAAATGTTTTAGACATTTTGCCGATTTTTTACGCCTTATCAATATAAATTGTTGCTGTTTGTGCTACTTTTGAAGCTAAACAAGAAATATCTAAGGCATGATGAAGAAATAACAGAGTTAGACACCTTTTCATGGCATTATCTGTGCGTTATAACTCAAATACAGTACTGACATGTGGGGGTCTATGTGTGTTGTTACAGTAATTAGTGTGTTGATCAATCAATACATGCACACACCATCAGTTTATTGATTGGATCGGATTCTCGGAGTGACAAAAACACAGAGATAAACTCGCGTGATATCCTTTCTTTTTGTTGTAAATGAGAGCGAAATTGAAATTGAATATATAATCACTTCTTGTCAGATCACTATGACACCTACAGATATAATTGATTGATTAGAGATGAAGAGAAGACCGGCAACCAAACCCGGCAGAGATTGGCCGCGAAACCAAATAGGCTACATCTGTCAGTAGACAATACTATCTCTGGATCCTCTGCAATTATCCGAGAAAATCTTTCGCCTTTTACTAAAGATTTCCGTGCAGAGGATCAGTAGTACTCATTTTTTGGAATCCCCTCGGAAGAGCGGGATAAAACATTGGAAAGGCAAACATTGACAGTACATGTTTATAATTTATTTTCTATTTCCGTTTCTCAGACAGAAGAAAGAGAGAAATTGCAGATCTACCAGATCTGGTGAATGGGATAAGGATCAAAGATCAAAGATCAAAGTTCATTTTTCTTTTCCTCTTTTTCTTTCTCAATCTAGATGTACGTTTACTCGTGGCGAGTGGCGAATAGTCCCCATCCTCGCACACTCCCTCTCTCGCTTACGACCATACCTCGTTGAGAACACGGCATCCCGTCCGATCTGCCAAGTTAAGCAACGGTGGGCCCAGTTAGTACTTGGATCGGAGACGGCTTGGGAATCCTGGGTGTTGTAAGCACTTTTGCGATTTTTACAAAATGTTTTAGACATTTTTGTCGATTTTTTACGCCTTATCAATATAAATTGTTGCTGTTTGTGCTACTTTTGAAGCTAAACAAGAAATATCTAAGGCATGATGAAGAAATAACAGAGTTAGACACCTTTTCATGGCATTATCTGTGCGTTATAACTCAAATACAGTACTGACATGTGGGGGTCTATGTGTGTTGTTACAGTAATTAGTGTGTTGATCAATCAATACATGCACACACCATCAGTTTATTGATTGGATCGGATTCTCGGAGTGACAAAAACACAGAGATAAACTCGCGTGATATCCTTTCTTTTTGTTGTAAATGAGAGCGAAATTGAAATTGAATATATAATCACTTCTTGTCAGATCACTATGACACCTACAGATATAATTGATTGATTAGAGATGAAGAGAAGACCGGCAACCAAACCCGGCAGAGATTGGCCGCGAAACCAAATAGGCTACATCTGTCAGTAGACAATACTATCTCTGGATCCTCTGCAATTATCCGAGAAAATCTTTCGCCTTTTACTAAAGATTTCCGTGCAGAGGATCAGTAGTACTCATTTTTTGGAATCCCCTCGGAAGAGCGGGATAAAACATTGGAAAGGCAAACATTGACAGTACATGTTTATAATTTATTTTCTATTTCCGTTTCTCAGACAGAAGAAAGAGAGAAATTGCAGATCTACCAGATCTGGTGAATGGGATAAGGATCAAAGATCAAAGATCAAAGTTCATTTTTCTTTTCCTCTTTTTCTTTCTCAATCTAGATGTACGTTTACTCGTGGCGAGTGGCGAATAGTCCCCATCCTCGCACACTCCCTCTCTCGCTTACGACCATACCTCGTTGAGAACACGGCATCCCGTCCGATCTGCCAAGTTAAGCAACGGTGGGCCCAGTTAGTACTTGGATCGGAGACGGCTTGGGAATCCTGGGTGTTGTAAGCACTTTTGCGATTTTTACAAAATGTTTTAGACATTTTGCCGATTTTTTACGCCTTATCAATATAAATTGTTGCTGTTTGTGCTACTTTTGAAGCTAAACAAGAAATATCTAAGGCATGATGAAGAAATAACAGAGTTAGACACCTTTTCATGACATTATCTGTGCGTTATAACTCAAATACAGTACTGACATGTGGGGGTCTATGTGTGTTGTTACAGTAATTAGTGTGTTGATCAATCAATACATGCACACACCATCAGTTTATTGATTGGATCGGATTCTCGGAGTGACAAAAACACAGAGATAAACTCGCGTGATATCCTTTCTTTTTGTTGTAAATGAGAGCGAAATTGAAATTGAATATATAATCACTTCTTGTCAGATCACTATGACACCTACAGATATAATTGATTGATTAGAGATGAAGAGAAGACCGGCAACCAAACCCGGCAGAGATTGGCCGCGAAACCAAATAGGCTACATCTGTCAGTAGACAATACTATCTCTGGATCCTCTGCAATTATCCGAGAAAATCTTTCGCCTTTTACTAAAGATTTCCGTGCAGAGGATCAAACTATGAGTAGTACTCATTTTTTGGAATCCCCTCGGAAGAGCGGGATGAAACATTGGAAAGGCAAACATTGACAGTACATGTTTATAATTTATTTTCTATTTCCGTTTCTCAGACAGAAGAAAGAGAGAAATTGCAGATCTACCAGATCTGGTGAATGGGATAAGGATCAAAGATCAAAGATCAAAGTTCATTTTTCTTTTCCTCTTTTTCTTTCTCAATCTAGATGTACGTTTACTCGTGGCGAGTGGCGAATAGTCCCCATCCTCGCACACTCCCTCTCTCGCTTACGACCATACCTCGTTGAGAACACGGCATCCCGTCCGATCTGCCAAGTTAAGCAACGGTGGGCCCAGTTAGTACTTGGATCGGAGACGGCTTGGGAATCCTGGGTGTTGTAAGCACTTTTGCGATTTTTACAAAATGTTTTAGACATTTTGCCGATTTTTTACGCCTTATCAATATAAATTGTTGCTGTTTGTGCTACTTTTGAAGCTAAACAAGAAATATCTAAGGCATGATGAAGAAATAACAGAGTTAGACACCTTTTCATGACATTATCTGTGCGTTATAACTCAAATACAGTACTGACATGTGGGGGTCTATGTGTGTTGTTACAGTAATTAGTGTGTTGATCAATCAATACATGCACACACCATCAGTTTATTGATTGGATCGGATTCTCGGAGTGACAAAAACACAGAGATAAACTCGCGTGATATCCTTTCTTTTTGTTGTAAATGAGAGCGAAATTGAAATTGAATATATAATCACTTCTTGTCAGATCACTATGACACCTACAGATATAATTGATTGATTAGAGATGAAGAGAAGACCGGCAACCAAACCCGGCAGAGATTGGCCGCGAAACCAAATAGGCTACATCTGTCAGTAGACAATACTATCTCTGGATCCTCTGCAATTATCCGAGAAAATCTTTCGCCTTTTACTAAAGATTTCCGTGCAGAGGATCAAACTATGAGTAGTACTCATTTTTTGGAATCCCCTCGGAAGAGCGGGATGAAACATTGGAAAGGCAAACATTGACAGTACATGTTTATAATTTATTTTCTATTTCCGTTTCTCAGACAGAAGAAAGAGAGAAATTGCAGATCTACCAGATCTGGTGAATGGGATAAGGATCAAAGATCAAAGATCAAAGTTCATTTTTCTTTTCCTCTTTTTCTTTCTCAATCTAGATGTACGTTTACTCGTGGCGAGTGGCGAATAGTCCCCATCCTCGCACACTCCCTCTCTCGCTTACGACCATACCTCGTTGAGAACACGGCATCCCGTCCGATCTGCCAAGTTAAGCAACGGTGGGCCCAGTTAGTACTTGGATCGGAGACGGCTTGGGAATCCTGGGTGTTGTAAGCACTTTTGCGATTTTTACAAAATGTTTTAGACATTTTGCCGATTTTTTACGCCTTATCAATATAAATTGTTGCTGTTTGTGCTACTTTTGAAGCTAAACAAGAAATATCTAAGGCATGATGAAGAAATAACAGAGTTAGACACTTTTTATGGCATTATCTGTGCGTTATAACTCAAATACAGTACTGACATGTGGGTCATGTGTGTTGTTACAGTAATTAGTGTGTTGATCAATCAATACATGCACACACCATCAGTTTGTTGATTGGATCGGATTCTCGGAGTGACAAAAACACAGAGATAAACTCGCGTGATATCCTTTCTTTTGTTGTAAATGAGAGCGAAATTGAAATTGAATATATAATCACTTCTTGTCAGATCACTATGACACCTACAGATACAATTGATTGATTAGAGATGAGGAGAAGACCGGCAACCAAACCCGGCAGAGATTGGCCGCGAAACCAAATGGGCTACATCTGTCAGTAGACAATACTATCTCTGGATCCTCTGCAATTATCCGAGAAAATCTTTCGCCTTTTACTAAAGATTTCCGTGCAGAGGATCAAACTATGAGTAGTACTCATTTTTTGGAATCCCCTCGGAAGAGCGGGATAAAACATTGGAAAGGCAAACATTGACAGTACATGTTTATAATTTATTTTCTAATTCCGTTTCTCAGACAGAAGAAAGAGAGAAATTGCAGATCTACCCGATCTGGTGAATGGGATAAGGATCAAAGATCAAAGATCAAAGTTCATTTTTCTTTTCCTCTTTTCTTTCTCAATCTAGATGTACGTTTACTCGTGGCGAGTGGCGAATAGTCCCCATCCTCGCACACACCCTCTCTCGCTTACGACCATACCTCGTTGAGAACACGGCATCCCGTCCGATCTGCCAAGTTAAGCAACGGTGGGCCCAGTTAGTACTTGGATCGGAGACGGCTTGGGAATCCTGGGTGTTGTAAGCACTTTTGCGATTTTTACAAAATGTTTTAGACATTTTGCCGATTTTTTACGCCTTATCAATATAAATTGTTGCTGTTTGTGCTACTTTTGAAGCTAAACAAGAAATATCTAAGGCATGATGAAGAAATAACAGAGTTAGACACTTTTTATGGCATTATCTGTGCGTTATAACTCAAATACAGTACTGACATGTGGGTCATGTGTGTTGTTACAGTAATTAGTGTGTTGATCAATCAATACATGCACACACCATCAGTTTGTTGATTGGATCGGATTCTCGGAGTGACAAAAACACAGAGATAAACTCGCGTGATATCCTTTCTTTTGTTGTAAATGAGAGCGAAATTGAAATTGAATATATAATCACTTCTTGTCAGATCACTATGACACCTACAGATACAATTGATTGATTAGAGATGAGGAGAAGACCGGCAACCAAACCCGGCAGAGATTGGCCGCGAAACCAAATGGGCTACATCTGTCAGTAGACAATACTATCTCTGGATCCTCTGCAATTATCCGAGAAAATCTTTCGCCTTTTACTAAAGATTTCCGTGCAGAGGATCAAACTATGAGTAGTACTCATTTTTTGGAATCCCCTCGGAAGAGCGGGATAAAACATTGGAAAGGCAAACATTGACAGTACATGTTTATAATTTATTTTCTAATTCCGTTTCTCAGACAGAAGAAAGAGAGAAATTGCAGATCTACCCGATCTGGTGAATGGGATAAGGATCAAAGATCAAAGATCAAAGTTCATTTTTCTTTTCCTCTTTTCTTTCTCAATCTAGATGTACGTTTACTCGTGGCGAGTGGCGAATAGTCCCCATCCTCGCACACACCCTCTCTCGCTTACGACCATACCTCGTTGAGAACACGGCATCCCGTCCGATCTGCCAAGTTAAGCAACGGTGGGCCCAGTTAGTACTTGGATCGGAGACGGCTTGGGAATCCTGGGTGTTGTAAGCACTTTTGCGATTTTTACAAAATGTTTTAGACATTTTGCCGATTTTTTACGCCTTATCAATATAAATTGTTGCTGTTTGTGCTACTTTTGAAGCTAAACAAGAAATATCTAAGGCATGATGAAGAAATAACAGAGTTAGACACTTTTTATGGCATTATCTGTGCGTTATAACTCAAATACAGTACTGACATGTGGGTCATGTGTGTTGTTACAGTAATTAGTGTGTTGATCAATCAATACATGCACACACCATCAGTTTGTTGATTGGATCGGATTCTCGGAGTGACAAAAACACAGAGATAAACTCGCGTGATATCCTTTCTTTTGTTGTAAATGAGAGCGAAATTGAAATTGAATATATAATCACTTCTTGTCAGATCACTATGACACCTACAGATACAATTGATTGATTAGAGATGAGGAGAAGACCGGCAACCAAACCCGGCAGAGATTGGCCGCGAAACCAAATGGGCTACATCTGTCAGTAGACAATACTATCTCTGGATCCTCTGCAATTATCCGAGAAAATCTTTCGCCTTTTACTAAAGATTTCCGTGCAGAGGATCAAACTATGAGTAGTACTCATTTTTTGGAATCCCCTCGGAAGAGCGGGATAAAACATTGGAAAGGCAAACATTGACAGTACATGTTTATAATTTATTTTCTAATTCCGTTTCTCAGACAGAAGAAAGAGAGAAATTGCAGATCTACCCGATCTGGTGAATGGGATAAGGATCAAAGATCAAAGATCAAAGTTCATTTTTCTTTTCCTCTTTTCTTTCTCAATCTAGATGTACGTTTACTCGTGGCGAGTGGCGAATAGTCCCCATCCTCGCACACACCCTCTCTCGCTTACGACCATACCTCGTTGAGAACACGGCATCCCGTCCGATCTGCCAAGTTAAGCAACGGTGGGCCCAGTTAGTACTTGGATCGGAGACGGCTTGGGAATCCTGGGTGTTGTAAGCACTTTTGCGATTTTTACAAAATGTTTTAGACATTTTGCCGATTTTTTACGCCTTATCAATATAAATTGTTGCTGTTTGTGCTACTTTTGAAGCTAAACAAGAAATATCTAAGGCATGATGAAGAAATAACAGAGTTAGACACTTTTTATGGCATTATCTGTGCGTTATAACTCAAATACAGTACTGACATGTGGGTCATGTGTGTTGTTACAGTAATTAGTGTGTTGATCAATCAATACATGCACACACCATCAGTTTGTTGATTGGATCGGATTCTCGGAGTGACAAAAACACAGAGATAAACTCGCGTGATATAATTTCTTTTGTTGTAAATGAGAGCGAAATTGAAATTGAATATATAATCACTTCTTGTCAGATCACTATGACACCTACAGATACAATTGATTGATTAGAGATGAGGAGAAGACCGGCAACCAAACCCGGCAGAGATTGGCCGCGAAACCAAATGGGCTACATCTGTCAGTAGACAATACTATCTCTGGATCCTCTGCAATTATCCGAGAAAATCTTTCGCCTTTTACTAAAGATTTCCGTGCAGAGGATCAAACTATGAGTAGTACTCATTTTTTGGAATCCCCTCGGAAGAGCGGGATAAAACATTGGAAAGGCAAACATTGACAGTACATGTTTATAATTTATTTTCTAATTCCGTTTCTCAGACAGAAGAAAGAGAGAAATTGCAGATCTACCCGATCTGGTGAATGGGATAAGGATCAAAGATCAAAGATCAAAGTTCATTTTTCTTTTCCTCTTTTCTTTCTCAATCTAGATGTACGTTTACTCGTGGCGAGTGGCGAATAGTCCCCATCCTCGCACACACCCTCTCTCGCTTACGACCATACCTCGTTGAGAACACGGCATCCCGTCCGATCTGCCAAGTTAAGCAACGGTGGGCCCAGTTAGTACTTGGATCGGAGACGGCTTGGGAATCCTGGGTGTTGTAAGCACTTTTGCGATTTTTACAAAATGTTTTAGACATTTTGCCGATTTTTTACGCCTTATCAATATAAATTGTTGCTGTTTGTGCTACTTTTGAAGCTAAACAAGAAATATCTAAGGCATGATGAAGAAATAACAGAGTTAGACACTTTTTATGGCATTATCTGTGCGTTATAACTCAAATACAGTACTGACATGTGGGTCATGTGTGTTGTTACAGTAATTAGTGTGTTGATCAATCAATACATGCACACACCATCAGTTTGTTGATTGGATCGGATTCTCGGAGTGACAAAAACACAGAGATAAACTCGCGTGATATCCTTTCTTTTGTTGTAAATGAGAGCGAAATTGAAATTGAATATATAATCACTTCTTGTCAGATCACTATGACACCTACAGATACAATTGATTGATTAGAGATGAGGAGAAGACCGGCAACCAAACCCGGCAGAGATTGGCCGCGAAACCAAATGGGCTACATCTGTCAGTAGACAATACTATCTCTGGATCCTCTGCAATTATCCGAGAAAATCTTTCGCCTTTTACTAAAGATTTCCGTGCAGAGGATCAAACTATGAGTAGTACTCATTTTTTGGAATCCCCTCGGAAGAGCGGGATAAAACATTGGAAAGGCAAACATTGACAGTACATGTTTATAATTTATTTTCTAATTCCGTTTCTCAGACAGAAGAAAGAGAGAAATTGCAGATCTACCAGATCTGGTGAATGGGATAAGGATCAAAGATCAAAGATCAAAGTTCATTTTTCTTTTCCTCTTTTTCTTTCTCAATCTAGATGTACGTTTACTCGTGGCGAGTGGCGAATAGTCCCCATCCTCGCACACACCCTCTCTCGCTTACGACCATACCTCGTTGAGAACACGGCATCCCGTCCGATCTGCCAAGTTAAGCAACGGTGGGCCCAGTTAGTACTTGGATCGGAGACGGCTTGGGAATCCTGGGTGTTGTAAGCACTTTTGCGATTTTTACAAAATGTTTTAGACATTTTGCCGATTTTTTACGCCTTATCAATATAAATTGTTGCTGTTTGTGCTACTTTTGAAGCTAAACAAGAAATATCTAAGGCATGATGAAGAAATAACAGAGTTAGACACTTTTTATGGCATTATCTGTGCGTTATAACTCAAATACAGTACTGACATGTGGGTCATGTGTGTTGTTACAGTAATTAGTGTGTTGATCAATCAATACATGCACACACCATCAGTTTGTTGATTGGATCGGATTCTCGGAGTGACAAAAACACAGAGATAAACTCGCGTGATATCCTTTCTTTTGTTGTAAATGAGAGCGAAATTGAAATTGAATATATAATCACTTCTTGTCAGATCACTATGACACCTACAGATACAATTGATTGATTAGAGATGAGGAGAAGACCGGCAACCAAACCCGGCAGAGATTGGCCGCGAAACCAAATGGGCTACATCTGTCAGTAGACAATACTATCTCTGGATCCTCTGCAATTATCCGAGAAAATCTTTCGCCTTTTACTAAAGATTTCCGTGCAGAGGATCAAACTATGAGTAGTACTCATTTTTTGGAATCCCCTCGGAAGAGCGGGATAAAACATTGGAAAGGCAAACATTGACAGTACATGTTTATAATTTATTTTCTAATTCCGTTTCTCAGACAGAAGAAAGAGAGAAATTGCAGATCTACCCGATCTGGTGAATGGGATAAGGATCAAAGATCAAAGATCAAAGTTCATTTTTCTTTTCCTCTTTTCTTTCTCAATCTAGATGTACGTTTACTCGTGGCGAGTGGCGAATAGTCCCCATCCTCGCACACACCCTCTCTCGCTTACGACCATACCTCGTTGAGAACACGGCATCCCGTCCGATCTGCCAAGTTAAGCAACGGTGGGCCCAGTTAGTACTTGGACCGGAGACGGCTTGGGAATCCTGGGTGTTGTAAGCACTTTTGCGATTTTTACAAAATGTTTTAGACATTTTGCCGATTTTTTACGCCTTATCAATATAAATTGTTGCTGTTTGTGCTACTTTTGAAGCTAAACAAGAAATATCTAAGGCATGATGAAGAAATAACAGAGTTAGACACTTTTTATGGCATTATCTGTGCGTTATAACTCAAATACAGTACTGACATGTGGGTCATGTGTGTTGTTACAGTAATTAGTGTGTTGATCAATCAATACATGCACACACCATCAGTTTGTTGATTGGATCGGATTCTCGGAGTGACAAAAACACAGAGATAAACTCGCGTGATATCCTTTCTTTTGTTGTAAATGAGAGCGAAATTGAAATTGAATATATAATCACTTCTTGTCAGATCACTATGACACCTACAGATACAATTGATTGATTAGAGATGAGGAGAAGACCGGCAACCAAACCCGGCAGAGATTGGCCGCGAAACCAAATGGGCTACATCTGTCAGTAGACAATACTATCTCTGGATCCTCTGCAATTATCCGAGAAAATCTTTCGCCTTTTACTAAAGATTTCCGTGCAGAGGATCAAACTATGAGTAGTACTCATTTTTTGGAATCCCCTCGGAAGAGCGGGATAAAACATTGGAAAGGCAAACATTGACAGTACATGTTTATAATTTATTTTCTAATTCCGTTTCTCAGACAGAAGAAAGAGAGAAATTGCAGATCTACCCGATCTGGTGAATGGGATAAGGATCAAAGATCAAAGATCAAAGTTCATTTTTCTTTTCCTCTTTTCTTTCTCAATCTAGATGTACGTTTACTCGTGGCGAGTGGCGAATAGTCCCCATCCTCGCACACACCCTCTCTCGCTTACGACCATACCTCGTTGAGAACACGGCATCCCGTCCGATCTGCCAAGTTAAGCAACGGTGGGCCCAGTTAGTACTTGGATCGGAGACGGCTTGGGAATCCTGGGTGTTGTAAGCACTTTTGCGATTTTTACAAAATGTTTTAGACATTTTGCCGATTTTTTACGCCTTATCAATATAAATTGTTGCTGTTTGTGCTACTTTTGAAGCTAAACAAGAAATATCTAAGGCATGATGAAGAAATAACAGAGTTAGACACTTTTTATGGCATTATCTGTGCGTTATAACTCAAATACAGTACTGACATGTGGGTCATGTGTGTTGTTACAGTAATTAGTGTGTTGATCAATCAATACATGCACACACCATCAGTTTGTTGATTGGATCGGATTCTCGGAGTGACAAAAACACAGAGATAAACTCGCGTGATATCCTTTCTTTTGTTGTAAATGAGAGCGAAATTGAAATTGAATATATAATCACTTCTTGTCAGATCACTATGACACCTACAGATATAATTGATTGATTAGAGATGAAGAGAAGACCGGCAACCAAACCCGGCAGAGATTGGCCGCGAAACCAAATAGGCTGCATCTGTCAGTAGACAATACTATCTCTGGATCCTCTGCAATTATCCGAGAAAATCTTTCGCCTTTTACTAAAGATTTCCGTGCAGAGGATCAAACTATGAGTAGTACTCATTTTTTGGAATCCCCTCGGAAGAGCGGGATAAAACATTGGAAAGGCAAACATTGACAGTACATGTTTATAATTTATTTTCTATTTCCGTTTCTCAGACAGAAGAAAGAGAGAAATTGCAGATCTACCAGATCTGGTGAATGGGATAAGGATCAAAGATCAAAGATCAAAGTTCATTTTTCTTTTCCTCTTTTTCTTTCTCAATCTAGATGTACGTTTACTCGTGGCGAGTGGCGAATAGTCCCCATCCTCGCACACTCCCTCTCTCGCTTACGACCATACCTCGTTGAGAACACGGCATCCCGTCCGATCTGCCAAGTTAAGCAACGGTGGGCCCAGTTAGTACTTGGATCGGAGACGGCTTGGGAATCCTGGGTGTTGTAAGCACTTTTGCGATTTTTACAAAATGTTTTAGACATTTTGCCGATTTTTTACGCCTTATCAATATAAATTGTTGCTGTTTGTGCTACTTTTGAAGCTAAACAAGAAATATCTAAGGCATGATGAAGAAATAACAGAGTTAGACACCTTTTCATGGCATTATCTGTGCGTTATAACTCAAATACAGTACTGACATGTGGGTCATGTGTGTTGTTACAGTAATTAGTGTGTTGATCAATCAATACATGCACACACCATCAGTTTATTGATTGGATCGGATTCTCGGAGTGACAAAAACACAGAGATAAACTCGCGTGATATCCTTTCTTTTTGTTGTAAATGAGAGCGAAATTGAAATTGAATATATAATCACTTCTTGTCAGATCACTATGACACCTACAGATATAATTGATTGATTAGAGATGAAGAGAAGACCGGCAACCAAACCCGGCAGAGATTGGCCGCGAAACCAAATAGGCTACATCTGTCAGTAGACAATACTATCTCTGGATCCTCTGCAATTATCCGAGAAAATCTTTCGCCTTTTACTAAAGATTTCCGTGCAGAGGATCAAACTATGAGTAGTACTCATTTTTTGGAATCCCCTCGGAAGAGCGGGATAAAACATTGGAAAGGCAAACATTGACAGTACATGTTTATAATTTATTTTCTATTTCCGTTTCTCAGACAGAAGAAAGAGAGAAATTGCAGATCTACCAGATCTGGTGAATGGGATAAGGATCAAAGATCAAAGATCAAAGTTCATTTTTCTTTTCCTCTTTTTCTTTCTCAATCTAGATGTACGTTTACTCGTGGCGAGTGGCGAATAGTCCCCATCCTCGCACACTCCCTCTCTCGCTTACGACCATACCTCGTTGAGAACACGGCATCCCGTCCGATCTGCCAAGTTAAGCAACGGTGGGCCCAGTTAGTACTTGGATCGGAGACGGCTTGGGAATCCTGGGTGTTGTAAGCACTTTTGCGATTTTTACAAAATGTTTTAGACATTTTTGCCGATTTTTTACGCCTTATCAATATAAATTGTTGCTGTTTGTGCTACTTTTGAAGCTAAACAAGAAATATCTAAGGCATGATGAAGAAATAACAGAGTTAGACACTTTTTATGGCATTATCTGTGCGTTATAACTCAAATACAGTACTGACATGTGGGTCATGTGTGTTGTTACAGTAATTAGTGTGTTGATCAATCAATACATGCACACACCATCAGTTTGTTGATTGGATCGGATTCTCGGAGTGACAAAAACACAGAGATAAACTCGCGTGATATCCTTTCTTTTGTTGTAAATGAGAGCGAAATTGAAATTGAATATATAATCACTTCTTGTCAGATCACTATGACACCTACAGATACAATTGATTGATTAGAGATGAGGAGAAGACCGGCAACCAAACCCGGCAGAGATTGGCCGCGAAACCAAATGGGCTACATCTGTCAGTAGACAATACTATCTCTGGATCCTCTGCAATTATCCGAGAAAATCTTTCGCCTTTTACTAAAGATTTCCGTGCAGAGGATCAAACTATGAGTAGTACTCATTTTTTGGAATCCCCTCGGAAGAGCGGGATAAAACATTGGAAAGGCAAACATTGACAGTACATGTTTATAATTTATTTTCTAATTCCGTTTCTCAGACAGAAGAAAGAGAGAAATTGCAGATCTACCCGATCTGGTGAATGGGATAAGGATCAAAGATCAAAGATCAAAGTTCATTTTTCTTTTCCTCTTTTCTTTCTCAATCTAGATGTACGTTTACTCGTGGCGAGTGGCGAATAGTCCCCATCCTCGCACACACCCTCTCTCGCTTACGACCATACCTCGTTGAGAACACGGCATCCCGTCCGATCTGCCAAGTTAAGCAACGGTGGGCCCAGTTAGTACTTGGATCGGAGACGGCTTGGGAATCCTGGGTGTTGTAAGCACTTTTGCGATTTTTACAAAATGTTTTAGACATTTTGCCGATTTTTTACGCCTTATCAATATAAATTGTTGCTGTTTGTGCTACTTTTGAAGCTAAACAAGAAATATCTAAGGCATGATGAAGAAATAACAGAGTTAGACACTTTTTATGGCATTATCTGTGCGTTATAACTCAAATACAGTACTGACATGTGGGTCATGTGTGTTGTTACAGTAATTAGTGTGTTGATCAATCAATACATGCACACACCATCAGTTTGTTGATTGGATCGGATTCTCGGAGTGACAAAAACACAGAGATAAACTCGCGTGATATCCTTTCTTTTGTTGTAAATGAGAGCGAAATTGAAATTGAATATATAATCACTTCTTGTCAGATCACTATGACACCTACAGATATAATTGATTGATTAGAGATGAAGAGAAGACCGGCAACCAAACCCGGCAGAGATTGGCCGCGAAACCAAATAGGCTGCATCTGTCAGTAGACAATACTATCTCTGGATCCTCTGCAATTATCCGAGAAAATCTTTCGCCTTTTACTAAAGATTTCCGTGCAGAGGATCAAACTATGAGTAGTACTCATTTTTTGGAATCCCCTCGGAAGAGCGGGATAAAACATTGGAAAGGCAAACATTGACAGTACATGTTTATAATTTATTTTCTATTTCCGTTTCTCAGACAGAAGAAAGAGAGAAATTGCAGATCTACCAGATCTGGTGAATGGGATAAGGATCAAAGATCAAAGATCAAAGTTCATTTTTCTTTTCCTCTTTTTCTTTCTCAATCTAGATGTACGTTTACTCGTGGCGAGTGGCGAATAGTCCCCATCCTCGCACACTCCCTCTCTCGCTTACGACCATACCTCGTTGAGAACACGGCATCCCGTCCGATCTGCCAAGTTAAGCAACGGTGGGCCCAGTTAGTACTTGGATCGGAGACGGCTTGGGAATCCTGGGTGTTGTAAGCACTTTTGCGATTTTTACAAAATGTTTTAGACATTTTGCCGATTTTTTACGCCTTATCAATATAAATTGTTGCTGTTTGTGCTACTTTTGAAGCTAAACAAGAAATATCTAAGGCATGATGAAGAAATAACAGAGTTAGACACCTTTTCATGGCATTATCTGTGCGTTATAACTCAAATACAGTACTGACATGTGGGTCATGTGTGTTGTTACAGTAATTAGTGTGTTGATCAATCAATACATGCACACACCATCAGTTTATTGATTGGATCGGATTCTCGGAGTGACAAAAACACAGAGATAAACTCGCGTGATATCCTTTCTTTTTGTTGTAAATGAGAGCGAAATTGAAATTGAATATATAATCACTTCTTGTCAGATCACTATGACACCTACAGATATAATTGATTGATTAGAGATGAAGAGAAGACCGGCAACCAAACCCGGCAGAGATTGGCCGCGAAACCAAATAGGCTACATCTGTCAGTAGACAATACTATCTCTGGATCCTCTGCAATTATCCGAGAAAATCTTTCGCCTTTTACTAAAGATTTCCGTGCAGAGGATCAAACTATGAGTAGTACTCATTTTTTGGAATCCCCTCGGAAGAGCGGGATAAAACATTGGAAAGGCAAACATTGACAGTACATGTTTATAATTTATTTTCTATTTCCGTTTCTCAGACAGAAGAAAGAGAGAAATTGCAGATCTACCAGATCTGGTGAATGGGATAAGGATCAAAGATCAAAGATCAAAGTTCATTTTTCTTTTCCTCTTTTTCTTTCTCAATCTAGATGTACGTTTACTCGTGGCGAGTGGCGAATAGTCCCCATCCTCGCACACTCCCTCTCTCGCTTACGACCATACCTCGTTGAGAACACGGCATCCCGTCCGATCTGCCAAGTTAAGCAACGGTGGGCCCAGTTAGTACTTGGATCGGAGACGGCTTGGGAATCCTGGGTGTTGTAAGCACTTTTGCGATTTTTACAAAATGTTTTAGACATTTTTGCCGATTTTTTACGCCTTATCAATATAAATTGTTGCTGTTTGTGCTACTTTTGAAGCTAAACAAGAAATATCTAAGGCATGATGAAGAAATAACAGAGTTAGACACTTTTTATGGCATTATCTGTGCGTTATAACTCAAATACAGTACTGACATGTGGGTCATGTGTGTTGTTACAGTAATTAGTGTGTTGATCAATCAATACATGCACACACCATCAGTTTGTTGATTGGATCGGATTCTCGGAGTGACAAAAACACAGAGATAAACTCGCGTGATATCCTTTCTTTTGTTGTAAATGAGAGCGAAATTGAAATTGAATATATAATCACTTCTTGTCAGATCACTATGACACCTACAGATACAATTGATTGATTAGAGATGAGGAGAAGACCGGCAACCAAACCCGGCAGAGATTGGCCGCGAAACCAAATGGGCTACATCTGTCAGTAGACAATACTATCTCTGGATCCTCTGCAATTATCCGAGAAAATCTTTCGCCTTTTACTAAAGATTTCCGTGCAGAGGATCAAACTATGAGTAGTACTCATTTTTTGGAATCCCCTCGGAAGAGCGGGATAAAACATTGGAAAGGCAAACATTGACAGTACATGTTTATAATTTATTTTCTAATTCCGTTTCTCAGACAGAAGAAAGAGAGAAATTGCAGATCTACCCGATCTGGTGAATGGGATAAGGATCAAAGATCAAAGATCAAAGTTCATTTTTCTTTTCCTCTTTTTCTTTCTCAATCTAGATGTACGTTTACTCGTGGCGAGTGGCGAATAGTCCCCATCCTCGCACACTCCCTCTCTCGCTTACGACCATACCTCGTTGAGAACACGGCATCCCGTCCGATCTGCCAAGTTAAGCAACGGTGGGCCCAGTTAGTACTTGGATCGGAGACGGCTTGGGAATCCTGGGTGTTGTAAGCACTTTTGCGATTTTTACAAAATGTTTTAGACATTTTTGCCGATTTTTTACGCCTTATCAATATAAATTGTTGCTGTTTGTGCTACTTTTGAAGCTAAACAAGAAATATCTAAGGCATGATGAAGAAATAACAGAGTTAGACACTTTTTATGGCATTATCTGTGCGTTATAACTCAAATACAGTACTGACATGTGGGTCATGTGTGTTGTTACAGTAATTAGTGTGTTGATCAATCAATACATGCACACACCATCAGTTTGTTGATTGGATCGGATTCTCGGAGTGACAAAAACACAGAGATAAACTCGCGTGATATCCTTTCTTTTGTTGTAAATGAGAGCGAAATTGAAATTGAATATATAATCACTTCTTGTCAGATCACTATGACACCTACAGATACAATTGATTGATTAGAGATGAGGAGAAGACCGGCAACCAAACCCGGCAGAGATTGGCCGCGAAACCAAATGGGCTACATCTGTCAGTAGACAATACTATCTCTGGATCCTCTGCAATTATCCGAGAAAATCTTTCGCCTTTTACTAAAGATTTCCGTGCAGAGGATCAAACTATGAGTAGTACTCATTTTTTGGAATCCCCTCGGAAGAGCGGGATAAAACATTGGAAAGGCAAACATTGACAGTACATGTTTATAATTTATTTTCTAATTCCGTTTCTCAGACAGAAGAAAGAGAGAAATTGCAGATCTACCCGATCTGGTGAATGGGATAAGGATCAAAGATCAAAGATCAAAGTTCATTTTTCTTTTCCTCTTTTCTTTCTCAATCTAGATGTACGTTTACTCGTGGCGAGTGGCGAATAGTCCCCATCCTCGCACACACCCTCTCTCGCTTACGACCATACCTCGTTGAGAACACGGCATCCCGTCCGATCTGCCAAGTTAAGCAACGGTGGGCCCAGTTAGTACTTGGATCGGAGACGGCTTGGGAATCCTGGGTGTTGTAAGCACTTTTGCGATTTTTACAAAATGTTTTAGACATTTTGCCGATTTTTTACGCCTTATCAATATAAATTGTTGCTGTTTGTGCTACTTTTGAAGCTAAACAAGAAATATCTAAGGCATGATGAAGAAATAACAGAGTTAGACACCTTTTCATGGCATTATCTGTGCGTTATAACTCAAATACAGTACTGACATGTGGGGGTCTATGTGTGTTGTTACAGTAATTAGTGTGTTGATCAATCAATACATGCACACACCATCAGTTTATTGATTGGATCGGATTCTCGGAGTGACAAAAACACAGAGATAAACTCGCGTGATATCCTTTCTTTTTGTTGTAAATGAGAGCGAAATTGAAATTGAATATATAATCACTTCTTGTCAGATCACTATGACACCTACAGATATAATTGATTGATTAGAGATGAAGAGAAGACCGGCAACCAAACCCGGCAGAGATTGGCCGCGAAACCAAATAGGCTACATCTGTCAGTAGACAATACTATCTCTGGATCCTCTGCAATTATCCGAGAAAATCTTTCGCCTTTTACTAAAGATTTCCGTGCAGAGGATCAAACTATGAGTAGTACTCATTTTTTGGAATCCCCTCGGAAGAGCGGGATAAAACATTGGAAAGGCAAACATTGACAGTACATGTTTATAATTTATTTTCTAATTCCGTTTCTCAGACAGAAGAAAGAGAGAAATTGCAGATCTACCCGATCTGGTGAATGGGATAAGGATCAAAGATCAAAGATCAAAGTTCATTTTTCTTTTCCTCTTTTCTTTCTCAATCTAGATGTACGTTTACTCGTGGCGAGTGGCGAATAGTCCCCATCCTCGCACACACCCTCTCTCGCTTACGACCATACCTCGTTGAGAACACGGCATACCGTCCGATCTGCCAAGTTAAGCAACGGTGGGCCCAGTTAGTACTTGGATCGGAGACGGCTTGGGAATCCTGGGTGTTGTAAGCACTTTTGCGATTTTTACAAAATGTTTTAGACATTTTGCCGATTTTTTACGCCTTATCAATATAAATTGTTGCTGTTTGTGCTACTTTTGAAGCTAAACAAGAAATATCTAAGGCATGATGAAGAAATAACAGAGTTAGACACCTTTTCATGGCATTATCTGTGCGTTATAACTCAAATACAGTACTGACATGTGGGGGTCTATGTGTGTTGTTACAGTAATTAGTGTGTTGATCAATCAATACATGCACACACCATCAGTTTATTGATTGGATCGGATTCTCGGAGTGACAAAAACACAGAGATAAACTCGCGTGATATCCTTTCTTTTTGTTGTAAATGAGAGCGAAATTGAAATTGAATATATAATCACTTCTTGTCAGATCACTATGACACCTACAGATATAATTGATTGATTAGAGATGAAGAGAAGACCGGCAACCAAACCCGGCAGAGATTGGCCGCGAAACCAAATAGGCTACATCTGTCAGTAGACAATACTATCTCTGGATCCTCTGCAATTATCCGAGAAAATCTTTCGCCTTTTACTAAAGATTTCCGTGCAGAGGATCAAACTATGAGTAGTACTCATTTTTTGGAATCCCCTCGGAAGAGCGGGATAAAACATTGGAAAGGCAAACATTGACAGTACATGTTTATAATTTATTTTCTATTTCCGTTTCTCAGACAGAAGAAAGAGAGAAATTGCAGATCTACCAGATCTGGTGAATGGGATAAGGATCAAAGATCAAAGATCAAAGTTCATTTTTCTTTTCCTCTTTTTCTTTCTCAATCTAGATGTACGTTTACTCGTGGCGAGTGGCGAATAGTCCCCATCCTCGCACACTCCCTCTCTCGCTTACGACCATACCTCGTTGAGAACACGGCATCCCGTCCGATCTGCCAAGTTAAGCAACGGTGGGCCCAGTTAGTACTTGGATCGGAGACGGCTTGGGAATCCTGGGTGTTGTAAGCACTTTTGCGATTTTTACAAAATGTTTTAGACATTTTGCCGATTTTTTACGCCTTATCAATATAAATTGTTGCTGTTTGTGCTACTTTTGAAGCTAAACAAGAAATATCTAAGGCATGATGAAGAAATAACAGAGTTAGACACCTTTTCATGGCATTATCTGTGCGTTATAACTCAAATACAGTACTGACATGTGGGGGTCTATGTGTGTTGTTACAGTAATTAGTGTGTTGATCAATCAATACATGCACACACCATCAGTTTATTGATTGGATCGGATTCTCGGAGTGACAAAAACACAGAGATAAACTCGCGTGATATCCTTTCTTTTTGTTGTAAATGAGAGCGAAATTGAAATTGAATATATAATCACTTCTTGTCAGATCACTATGACACCTACAGATATAATTGATTGATTAGAGATGAAGAGAAGACCGGCAACCAAACCCGGCAGAGATTGGCCGCGAAACCAAATAGGCTACATCTGTCAGTAGACAATACTATCTCTGGATCCTCTGCAATTATCCGAGAAAATCTTTCGCCTTTTACTAAAGATTTCCGTGCAGAGGATCAAACTATGAGTAGTACTCATTTTTTGGAATCCCCTCGGAAGAGCGGGATAAAACATTGGAAAGGCAAACATTGACAGTACATGTTTATAATTTATTTTCTATTTCCGTTTCTCAGACAGAAGAAAGAGAGAAATTGCAGATCTACCAGATCTGGTGAATGGGATAAGGATCAAAGATCAAAGATCAAAGTTCATTTTTCTTTTCCTCTTTTTCTTTCTCAATCTAGATGTACGTTTACTCGTGGCGAGTGGCGAATAGTCCCCATCCTCGCACACTCCCTCTCTCGCTTACGACCATACCTCGTTGAGAACACGGCATCCCGTCCGATCTGCCAAGTTAAGCAACGGTGGGCCCAGTTAGTACTTGGATCGGAGACGGCTTGGGAATCCTGGGTGTTGTAAGCACTTTTGCGATTTTTACAAAATGTTTTAGACATTTTGCCGATTTTTTACGCCTTATCAATATAAATTGTTGCTGTTTGCGCTACTTTTGAAGCTAAACAAGAAATATCTAAGGCATGATGAAGAAATAACAGAGTTAGACACCTTTTCATGGCATTATCTGTGCGTTATAACTCAAATACAGTACTGACATGTGGGGGTCTATGTGTGTTGTTACAGTAATTAGTGTGTTGATCAATCAATACATGCACACACCATCAGTTTATTGATTGGATCGGATTCTCGGAGTGACAAAAACACAGAGATAAACTCGCGTGATATCCTTTCTTTTTGTTGTAAATGAGAGCGAAATTGAAATTGAATATATAATCACTTCTTGTCAGATCACTATGACACCTACAGATATAATTGATTGATTAGAGATGAAGAGAAGACCGGCAACCAAACCCGGCAGAGATTGGCCGCGAAACCAAATAGGCTACATCTGTCAGTAGACAATACTATCTCTGGATCCTCTGCAATTATCCGAGAAAATCTTTCGCCTTTTACTAAAGATTTCCGTGCAGAGGATCAAACTATGAGTAGTACTCATTTTTTGGAATCCCCTCGGAAGAGCGGGATAAAACATTGGAAAGGCAAACATTGACAGTACATGTTTATAATTTATTTTCTATTTCCGTTTCTCAGACAGAAGAAAGAGAGAAATTGCAGATCTACCAGATCTGGTGAATGGGATAAGGATCAAAGATCAAAGATCAAAGTTCATTTTTCTTTTCCTCTTTTTCTTTCTCAATCTAGATGTACGTTTACTCGTGGCGAGTGGCGAATAGTCCCCATCCTCGCACACTCCCTCTCTCGCTTACGACCATACCTCGTTGAGAACACGGCATCCCGTCCGATCTGCCAAGTTAAGCAACGGTGGGCCCAGTTAGTACTTGGATCGGAGACGGCTTGGGAATCCTGGGTGTTGTAAGCACTTTTGCGATTTTTACAAAATGTTTTAGACATTTTGCCGATTTTTTACGCCTTATCAATATAAATTGTTGCTGTTTGTGCTACTTTTGAAGCTAAACAAGAAATATCTAAGGCATGATGAAGAAATAACAGAGTTAGACACCTTTTCATGGCATTATCTGTGCGTTATAACTCAAATACAGTACTGACATGTGGGGGTCTATGTGTGTTGTTACAGTAATTAGTGTGTTGATCAATCAATACATGCACACACCATCAGTTTATTGATTGGATCGGATTCTCGGAGTGACAAAAACACAGAGATAAACTCGCGTGATATCCTTTCTTTTTGTTGTAAATGAGAGCGAAATTGAAATTGAATATATAATCACTTCTTGTCAGATCACTATGACACCTACAGATATAATTGATTGATTAGAGATGAAGAGAAGACCGGCAACCAAACCCGGCAGAGATTGGCCGCGAAACCAAATAGGCTACATCTGTCAGTAGACAATACTATCTCTGGATCCTCTGCAATTATCCGAGAAAATCTTTCGCCTTTTACTAAAGATTTCCGTGCAGAGGATCAAACTATGAGTAGTACTCATTTTTTGGAATCCCCTCGGAAGAGCGGGATAAAACATTGGAAAGGCAAACATTGACAGTACATGTTTATAATTTATTTTCTATTTCCGTTTCTCAGACAGAAGAAAGAGAGAAATTGCAGATCTACCAGATCTGGTGAATGGGATAAGGATCAAAGATCAAAGATCAAAGTTCATTTTTCTTTTCCTCTTTTTCTTTCTCAATCTAGATGTACGTTTACTCGTGGCGAGTGGCGAATAGTCCCCATCCTCGCACACTCCCTCTCTCGCTTACGACCATACCTCGTTGAGAACACGGCATCCCGTCCGATCTGCCAAGTTAAGCAACGGTGGGCCCAGTTAGTACTTGGATCGGAGACGGCTTGGGAATCCTGGGTGTTGTAAGCACTTTTGCGATTTTTACAAAATGTTTTAGACATTTTGCCGATTTTTTACGCCTTATCAATATAAATTGTTGCTGTTTGCGCTACTTTTGAAGCTAAACAAGAAATATCTAAGGCATGATGAAGAAATAACAGAGTTAGACACCTTTTCATGGCATTATCTGTGCGTTATAACTCAAATACAGTACTGACATGTGGGGGTCTATGTGTGTTGTTACAGTAATTAGTGTGTTGATCAATCAATACATGCACACACCATCAGTTTATTGATTGGATCGGATTCTCGGAGTGACAAAAACACAGAGATAAACTCGCGTGATATCCTTTCTTTTTGTTGTAAATGAGAGCGAAATTGAAATTGAATATATAATCACTTCTTGTCAGATCACTATGACACCTACAGATATAATTGATTGATTAGAGATGAAGAGAAGACCGGCAACCAAACCCGGCAGAGATTGGCCGCGAAACCAAATAGGCTACATCTGTCAGTAGACAATACTATCTCTGGATCCTCTGCAATTATCCGAGAAAATCTTTCGCCTTTTACTAAAGATTTCCGTGCAGAGGATCAAACTATGAGTAGTACTCATTTTTTGGAATCCCCTCGGAAGAGCGGGATAAAACATTGGAAAGGCAAACATTGACAGTACATGTTTATAATTTATTTTCTATTTCCGTTTCTCAGACAGAAGAAAGAGAGAAATTGCAGATCTACCAGATCTGGTGAATGGGATAAGGATCAAAGATCAAAGATCAAAGTTCATTTTTCTTTTCCTCTTTTTCTTTCTCAATCTAGATGTACGTTTACTCGTGGCGAGTGGCGAATAGTCCCCATCCTCGCACACTCCCTCTCTCGCTTACGACCATACCTCGTTGAGAACACGGCATCCCGTCCGATCTGCCAAGTTAAGCAACGGTGGGCCCAGTTAGTACTTGGATCGGAGACGGCTTGGGAATCCTGGGTGTTGTAAGCACTTTTGCGATTTTTACAAAATGTTTTAGACATTTTTGCCGATTTTTTACGCCTTATCAATATAAATTGTTGCTGTTTGTGCTACTTTTGAAGCTAAACAAGAAATATCTAAGGCATGATGAAGAAATAACAGAGTTAGACACTTTTTATGGCATTATCTGTGCGTTATAACTCAAATACAGTACTGACATGTGGGTCATGTGTGTTGTTACAGTAATTAGTGTGTTGATCAATCAATACATGCACACACCATCAGTTTGTTGATTGGATCGGATTCTCGGAGTGACAAAAACACAGAGATAAACTCGCGTGATATCCTTTCTTTTGTTGTAAATGAGAGCGAAATTGAAATTGAATATATAATCACTTCTTGTCAGATCACTATGACACCTACAGATACAATTGATTGATTAGAGATGAGGAGAAGACCGGCAACCAAACCCGGCAGAGATTGGCCGCGAAACCAAATGGGCTACATCTGTCAGTAGACAATACTATCTCTGGATCCTCTGCAATTATCCGAGAAAATCTTTCGCCTTTTACTAAAGATTTCCGTGCAGAGGATCAAACTATGAGTAGTACTCATTTTTTGGAATCCCCTCGGAAGAGCGGGATAAAACATTGGAAAGGCAAACATTGACAGTACATGTTTATAATTTATTTTCTAATTCCGTTTCTCAGACAGAAGAAAGAGAGAAATTGCAGATCTACCCGATCTGGTGAATGGGATAAGGATCAAAGATCAAAGATCAAAGTTCATTTTTCTTTTCCTCTTTTCTTTCTCAATCTAGATGTACGTTTACTCGTGGCGAGTGGCGAATAGTCCCCATCCTCGCACACACCCTCTCTCGCTTACGACCATACCTCGTTGAGAACACGGCATCCCGTCCGATCTGCCAAGTTAAGCAACGGTGGGCCCAGTTAGTACTTGGATCGGAGACGGCTTGGGAATCCTGGGTGTTGTAAGCACTTTTGCGATTTTTACAAAATGTTTTAGACATTTTGCCGATTTTTTACGCCTTATCAATATAAATTGTTGCTGTTTGTGCTACTTTTGAAGCTAAACAAGAAATATCTAAGGCATGATGAAGAAATAACAGAGTTAGACACCTTTTAATGGCATTATCTGTGCGTTATAACTCAAATACAGTACTGACATGTGGGGGTCTATGTGTGTTGTTACAGTAATTAGTGTGTTGATCAATCAATACATGCACACACCATCAGTTTATTGATTGGATCGGATTCTCGGAGTGACAAAAACACAGAGATAAACTCGCGTGATATCCTTTCTTTTTGTTGTAAATGAGAGCGAAATTGAAATTGAATATATAATCACTTCTTGTCAGATCACTATGACACCTACAGATATAATTGATTGATTAGAGATGAAGAGAAGACCGGCAACCAAACCCGGCAGAGATTGGCCGCGAAACCAAATAGGCTACATCTGTCAGTAGACAATACTATCTCTGGATCCTCTGCAATTATCCGAGAAAATCTTTCGCCTTTTACTAAAGATTTCCGTGCAGAGGATCAAACTATGAGTAGTACTCATTTTTTGGAATCCCCTCGGAAGAGCGGGATAAAACATTGGAAAGGCAAACATTGACAGTACATGTTTATAATTTATTTTCTATTTCCGTTTCTCAGACAGAAGAAAGAGAGAAATTGCAGATCTACCAGATCTGGTGAATGGGATAAGGATCAAAGATCAAAGATCAAAGTTCATTTTTCTTTTCCTCTTTTTCTTTCTCAATCTAGATGTACGTTTACTCGTGGCGAGTGGCGAATAGTCCCCATCCTCGCACACTCCCTCTCTCGCTTACGACCATACCTCGTTGAGAACACGGCATCCCGTCCGATCTGCCAAGTTAAGCAACGGTGGGCCCAGTTAGTACTTGGATCGGAGACGGCTTGGGAATCCTGGGTGTTGTAAGCACTTTTGCGATTTTTACAAAATGTTTTAGACATTTTTGCCGATTTTTTACGCCTTATCAATATAAATTGTTGCTGTTTGTGCTACTTTTGAAGCTAAACAAGAAATATCTAAGGCATGATGAAGAAATAACAGAGTTAGACACTTTTTATGGCATTATCTGTGCGTTATAACTCAAATACAGTACTGACATGTGGGTCATGTGTGTTGTTACAGTAATTAGTGTGTTGATCAATCAATACATGCACACACCATCAGTTTGTTGATTGGATCGGATTCTCGGAGTGACAAAAACACAGAGATAAACTCGCGTGATATCCTTTCTTTTGTTGTAAATGAGAGCGAAATTGAAATTGAATATATAATCACTTCTTGTCAGATCACTATGACACCTACAGATACAATTGATTGATTAGAGATGAGGAGAAGACCGGCAACCAAACCCGGCAGAGATTGGCCGCGAAACCAAATGGGCTACATCTGTCAGTAGACAATACTATCTCTGGATCCTCTGCAATTATCCGAGAAAATCTTTCGCCTTTTACTAAAGATTTCCGTGCAGAGGATCAAACTATGAGTAGTACTCATTTTTTGGAATCCCCTCGGAAGAGCGGGATAAAACATTGGAAAGGCAAACATTGACAGTACATGTTTATAATTTATTTTCTAATTCCGTTTCTCAGACAGAAGAAAGAGAGAAATTGCAGATCTACCCGATCTGGTGAATGGGATAAGGATCAAAGATCAAAGATCAAAGTTCATTTTTCTTTTCCTCTTTTCTTTCTCAATCTAGATGTACGTTTACTCGTGGCGAGTGGCGAATAGTCCCCATCCTCGCACACACCCTCTCTCGCTTACGACCATACCTCGTTGAGAACACGGCATCCCGTCCGATCTGCCAAGTTAAGCAACGGTGGGCCCAGTTAGTACTTGGATCGGAGACGGCTTGGGAATCCTGGGTGTTGTAAGCACTTTTGCGATTTTTACAAAATGTTTTAGACATTTTGCCGATTTTTTACGCCTTATCAATATAAATTGTTGCTGTTTGTGCTACTTTTGAAGCTAAACAAGAAATATCTAAGGCATGATGAAGAAATAACAGAGTTAGACACCTTTTAATGGCATTATCTGTGCGTTATAACTCAAATACAGTACTGACATGTGGGGGTCTATGTGTGTTGTTACAGTAATTAGTGTGTTGATCAATCAATACATGCACACACCATCAGTTTATTGATTGGATCGGATTCTCGGAGTGACAAAAACACAGAGATAAACTCGCGTGATATCCTTTCTTTTTGTTGTAAATGAGAGCGAAATTGAAATTGAATATATAATCACTTCTTGTCAGATCACTATGACACCTACAGATATAATTGATTGATTAGAGATGAAGAGAAGACCGGCAACCAAACCCGGCAGAGATTGGCCGCGAAACCAAATAGGCTACATCTGTCAGTAGACAATACTATCTCTGGATCCTCTGCAATTATCCGAGAAAATCTTTCGCCTTTTACTAAAGATTTCCGTGCAGAGGATCAAACTATGAGTAGTACTCATTTTTTGGAATCCCCTCGGAAGAGCGGGATAAAACATTGGAAAGGCAAACATTGACAGTACATGTTTATAATTTATTTTCTATTTCCGTTTCTCAGACAGAAGAAAGAGAGAAATTGCAGATCTACCAGATCTGGTGAATGGGATAAGGATCAAAGATCAAAGATCAAAGTTCATTTTTCTTTTCCTCTTTTTCTTTCTCAATCTAGATGTACGTTTACTCGTGGCGAGTGGCGAATAGTCCCCATCCTCGCACACTCCCTCTCTCGCTTACGACCATACCTCGTTGAGAACACGGCATCCCGTCCGATCTGCCAAGTTAAGCAACGGTGGGCCCAGTTAGTACTTGGATCGGAGACGGCTTGGGAATCCTGGGTGTTGTAAGCACTTTTGCGATTTTTACAAAATGTTTTAGACATTTTTGCCGATTTTTTACGCCTTATCAATATAAATTGTTGCTGTTTGTGCTACTTTTGAAGCTAAACAAGAAATATCTAAGGCATGATGAAGAAATAACAGAGTTAGACACTTTTTATGGCATTATCTGTGCGTTATAACTCAAATACAGTACTGACATGTGGGTCATGTGTGTTGTTACAGTAATTAGTGTGTTGATCAATCAATACATGCACACACCATCAGTTTGTTGATTGGATCGGATTCTCGGAGTGACAAAAACACAGAGATAAACTCGCGTGATATCCTTTCTTTTGTTGTAAATGAGAGCGAAATTGAAATTGAATATATAATCACTTCTTGTCAGATCACTATGACACCTACAGATACAATTGATTGATTAGAGATGAGGAGAAGACCGGCAACCAAACCCGGCAGAGATTGGCCGCGAAACCAAATGGGCTACATCTGTCAGTAGACAATACTATCTCTGGATCCTCTGCAATTATCCGAGAAAATCTTTCGCCTTTTACTAAAGATTTCCGTGCAGAGGATCAAACTATGAGTAGTACTCATTTTTTGGAATCCCCTCGGAAGAGCGGGATAAAACATTGGAAAGGCAAACATTGACAGTACATGTTTATAATTTATTTTCTAATTCCGTTTCTCAGACAGAAGAAAGAGAGAAATTGCAGATCTACCCGATCTGGTGAATGGGATAAGGATCAAAGATCAAAGATCAAAGTTCATTTTTCTTTTCCTCTTTTCTTTCTCAATCTAGATGTACGTTTACTCGTGGCGAGTGGCGAATAGTCCCCATCCTCGCACACACCCTCTCTCGCTTACGACCATACCTCGTTGAGAACACGGCATCCCGTCCGATCTGCCAAGTTAAGCAACGGTGGGCCCAGTTAGTACTTGGATCGGAGACGGCTTGGGAATCCTGGGTGTTGTAAGCACTTTTGCGATTTTTACAAAATGTTTTAGACATTTTGCCGATTTTTTACGCCTTATCAATATAAATTGTTGCTGTTTGTGCTACTTTTGAAGCTAAACAAGAAATATCTAAGGCATGATGAAGAAATAACAGAGTTAGACACCTTTTAATGGCATTATCTGTGCGTTATAACTCAAATACAGTACTGACATGTGGGGGTCTATGTGTGTTGTTACAGTAATTAGTGTGTTGATCAATCAATACATGCACACACCATCAGTTTATTGATTGGATCGGATTCTCGGAGTGACAAAAACACAGAGATAAACTCGCGTGATATCCTTTCTTTTTGTTGTAAATGAGAGCGAAATTGAAATTGAATATATAATCACTTCTTGTCAGATCACTATGACACCTACAGATATAATTGATTGATTAGAGATGAAGAGAAGACCGGCAACCAAACCCGGCAGAGATTGGCCGCGAAACCAAATAGGCTACATCTGTCAGTAGACAATACTATCTCTGGATCCTCTGCAATTATCCGAGAAAATCTTTCGCCTTTTACTAAAGATTTCCGTGCAGAGGATCAAACTATGAGTAGTACTCATTTTTTGGAATCCCCTCGGAAGAGCGGGATAAAACATTGGAAAGGCAAACATTGACAGTACATGTTTATAATTTATTTTCTATTTCCGTTTCTCAGACAGAAGAAAGAGAGAAATTGCAGATCTACCAGATCTGGTGAATGGGATAAGGATCAAAGATCAAAGATCAAAGTTCATTTTTCTTTTCCTCTTTTTCTTTCTCAATCTAGATGTACGTTTACTCGTGGCGAGTGGCGAATAGTCCCCATCCTCGCACACTCCCTCTCTCGCTTACGACCATACCTCGTTGAGAACACGGCATCCCGTCCGATCTGCCAAGTTAAGCAACGGTGGGCCCAGTTAGTACTTGGATCGGAGACGGCTTGGGAATCCTGGGTGTTGTAAGCACTTTTGCGATTTTTACAAAATGTTTTAGACATTTTGCCGATTTTTTACGCCTTATCAATATAAATTGTTGCTGTTTGTGCTACTTTTGAAGCTAAACAAGAAATATCTAAGGCATGATGAAGAAATAACAGAGTTAGACACCTTTTAATGGCATTATCTGTGCGTTATAACTCAAATACAGTACTGACATGTGGGGGTCTATGTGTGTTGTTACAGTAATTAGTGTGTTGATCAATCAATACATGCACACACCATCAGTTTATTGATTGGATCGGATTCTCGGAGTGACAAAAACACAGAGATAAACTCGCGTGATATCCTTTCTTTTTGTTGTAAATGAGAGCGAAATTGAAATTGAATATATAATCACTTCTTGTCAGATCACTATGACACCTACAGATATAATTGATTGATTAGAGATGAAGAGAAGACCGGCAACCAAACCCGGCAGAGATTGGCCGCGAAACCAAATAGGCTACATCTGTCAGTAGACAATACTATCTCTGGATCCTCTGCAATTATCCGAGAAAATCTTTCGCCTTTTACTAAAGATTTCCGTGCAGAGGATCAAACTATGAGTAGTACTCATTTTTTGGAATCCCCTCGGAAGAGCGGGATAAAACATTGGAAAGGCAAACATTGACAGTACATGTTTATAATTTATTTTCTATTTCCGTTTCTCAGACAGAAGAAAGAGAGAAATTGCAGATCTACCAGATCTGGTGAATGGGATAAGGATCAAAGATCAAAGATCAAAGTTCATTTTTCTTTTCCTCTTTTTCTTTCTCAATCTAGATGTACGTTTACTCGTGGCGAGTGGCGAATAGTCCCCATCCTCGCACACTCCCTCTCTCGCTTACGACCATACCTCGTTGAGAACACGGCATCCCGTCCGATCTGCCAAGTTAAGCAACGGTGGGCCCAGTTAGTACTTGGATCGGAGACGGCTTGGGAATCCTGGGTGTTGTAAGCACTTTTGCGATTTTTACAAAATGTTTTAGACATTTTGCCGATTTTTTACGCCTTATCAATATAAATTGTTGCTGTTTGTGCTACTTTTGAAGCTAAACAAGAAATATCTAAGGCATGATGAAGAAATAACAGAGTTAGACACCTTTTAATGGCATTATCTGTGCGTTATAACTCAAATACAGTACTGACATGTGGGGGTCTATGTGTGTTGTTACAGTAATTAGTGTGTTGATCAATCAATACATGCACACACCATCAGTTTATTGATTGGATCGGATTCTCGGAGTGACAAAAACACAGAGATAAACTCGCGTGATATCCTTTCTTTTTGTTGTAAATGAGAGCGAAATTGAAATTGAATATATAATCACTTCTTGTCAGATCACTATGACACCTACAGATATAATTGATTGATTAGAGATGAAGAGAAGACCGGCAACCAAACCCGGCAGAGATTGGCCGCGAAACCAAATAGGCTACATCTGTCAGTAGACAATACTATCTCTGGATCCTCTGCAATTATCCGAGAAAATCTTTCGCCTTTTACTAAAGATTTCCGTGCAGAGGATCAAACTATGAGTAGTACTCATTTTTTGGAATCCCCTCGGAAGAGCGGGATAAAACATTGGAAAGGCAAACATTGACAGTACATGTTTATAATTTATTTTCTATTTCCGTTTCTCAGACAGAAGAAAGAGAGAAATTGCAGATCTACCAGATCTGGTGAATGGGATAAGGATCAAAGATCAAAGATCAAAGTTCATTTTTCTTTTCCTCTTTTTCTTTCTCAATCTAGATGTACGTTTACTCGTGGCGAGTGGCGAATAGTCCCCATCCTCGCACACTCCCTCTCTCGCTTACGACCATACCTCGTTGAGAACACGGCATCCCGTCCGATCTGCCAAGTTAAGCAACGGTGGGCCCAGTTAGTACTTGGATCGGAGACGGCTTGGGAATCCTGGGTGTTGTAAGCACTTTTGCGATTTTTACAAAATGTTTTAGACATTTTGCCGATTTTTTACGCCTTATCAATATAAATTGTTGCTGTTTGTGCTACTTTTGAAGCTAAACAAGAAATATCTAAGGCATGATGAAGAAATAACAGAGTTAGACACCTTTTAATGGCATTATCTGTGCGTTATAACTCAAATACAGTACTGACATGTGGGGGTCTATGTGTGTTGTTACAGTAATTAGTGTGTTGATCAATCAATACATGCACACACCATCAGTTTATTGATTGGATCGGATTCTCGGAGTGACAAAAACACAGAGATAAACTCGCGTGATATCCTTTCTTTTTGTTGTAAATGAGAGCGAAATTGAAATTGAATATATAATCACTTCTTGTCAGATCACTATGACACCTACAGATATAATTGATTGATTAGAGATGAAGAGAAGACCGGCAACCAAACCCGGCAGAGATTGGCCGCGAAACCAAATAGGCTACATCTGTCAGTAGACAATACTATCTCTGGATCCTCTGCAATTATCCGAGAAAATCTTTCGCCTTTTACTAAAGATTTCCGTGCAGAGGATCAAACTATGAGTAGTACTCATTTTTTGGAATCCCCTCGGAAGAGCGGGATAAAACATTGGAAAGGCAAACATTGACAGTACATGTTTATAATTTATTTTCTATTTCCGTTTCTCAGACAGAAGAAAGAGAGAAATTGCAGATCTACCAGATCTGGTGAATGGGATAAGGATCAAAGATCAAAGATCAAAGTTCATTTTTCTTTTCCTCTTTTTCTTTCTCAATCTAGATGTACGTTTACTCGTGGCGAGTGGCGAATAGTCCCCATCCTCGCACACTCCCTCTCTCGCTTACGACCATACCTCGTTGAGAACACGGCATCCCGTCCGATCTGCCAAGTTAAGCAACGGTGGGCCCAGTTAGTACTTGGATCGGAGACGGCTTGGGAATCCTGGGTGTTGTAAGCACTTTTGCGATTTTTACAAAATGTTTTAGACATTTTTGCCGATTTTTTACGCCTTATCAATATAAATTGTTGCTGTTTGTGCTACTTTTGAAGCTAAACAAGAAATATCTAAGGCATGATGAAGAAATAACAGAGTTAGACACTTTTTATGGCATTATCTGTGCGTTATAACTCAAATACAGTACTGACATGTGGGTCATGTGTGTTGTTACAGTAATTAGTGTGTTGATCAATCAATACATGCACACACCATCAGTTTGTTGATTGGATCGGATTCTCGGAGTGACAAAAACACAGAGATAAACTCGCGTGATATCCTTTCTTTTGTTGTAAATGAGAGCGAAATTGAAATTGAATATATAATCACTTCTTGTCAGATCACTATGACACCTACAGATACAATTGATTGATTAGAGATGAGGAGAAGACCGGCAACCAAACCCGGCAGAGATTGGCCGCGAAACCAAATGGGCTACATCTGTCAGTAGACAATACTATCTCTGGATCCTCTGCAATTATCCGAGAAAATCTTTCGCCTTTTACTAAAGATTTCCGTGCAGAGGATCAAACTATGAGTAGTACTCATTTTTTGGAATCCCCTCGGAAGAGCGGGATAAAACATTGGAAAGGCAAACATTGACAGTACATGTTTATAATTTATTTTCTAATTCCGTTTCTCAGACAGAAGAAAGAGAGAAATTGCAGATCTACCCGATCTGGTGAATGGGATAAGGATCAAAGATCAAAGATCAAAGTTCATTTTTCTTTTCCTCTTTTCTTTCTCAATCTAGATGTACGTTTACTCGTGGCGAGTGGCGAATAGTCCCCATCCTCGCACACACCCTCTCTCGCTTACGACCATACCTCGTTGAGAACACGGCATCCCGTCCGATCTGCCAAGTTAAGCAACGGTGGGCCCAGTTAGTACTTGGATCGGAGACGGCTTGGGAATCCTGGGTGTTGTAAGCACTTTTGCGATTTTTACAAAATGTTTTAGACATTTTGCCGATTTTTTACGCCTTATCAATATAAATTGTTGCTGTTTGTGCTACTTTTGAAGCTAAACAAGAAATATCTAAGGCATGATGAAGAAATAACAGAGTTAGACACCTTTTAATGGCATTATCTGTGCGTTATAACTCAAATACAGTACTGACATGTGGGGGTCTATGTGTGTTGTTACAGTAATTAGTGTGTTGATCAATCAATACATGCACACACCATCAGTTTATTGATTGGATCGGATTCTCGGAGTGACAAAAACACAGAGATAAACTCGCGTGATATCCTTTCTTTTTGTTGTAAATGAGAGCGAAATTGAAATTGAATATATAATCACTTCTTGTCAGATCACTATGACACCTACAGATATAATTGATTGATTAGAGATGAAGAGAAGACCGGCAACCAAACCCGGCAGAGATTGGCCGCGAAACCAAATAGGCTACATCTGTCAGTAGACAATACTATCTCTGGATCCTCTGCAATTATCCGAGAAAATCTTTCGCCTTTTACTAAAGATTTCCGTGCAGAGGATCAAACTATGAGTAGTACTCATTTTTTGGAATCCCCTCGGAAGAGCGGGATAAAACATTGGAAAGGCAAACATTGACAGTACATGTTTATAATTTATTTTCTATTTCCGTTTCTCAGACAGAAGAAAGAGAGAAATTGCAGATCTACCAGATCTGGTGAATGGGATAAGGATCAAAGATCAAAGATCAAAGTTCATTTTTCTTTTCCTCTTTTTCTTTCTCAATCTAGATGTACGTTTACTCGTGGCGAGTGGCGAATAGTCCCCATCCTCGCACACTCCCTCTCTCGCTTACGACCATACCTCGTTGAGAACACGGCATCCCGTCCGATCTGCCAAGTTAAGCAACGGTGGGCCCAGTTAGTACTTGGATCGGAGACGGCTTGGGAATCCTGGGTGTTGTAAGCACTTTTGCGATTTTTACAAAATGTTTTAGACATTTTTGCCGATTTTTTACGCCTTATCAATATAAATTGTTGCTGTTTGTGCTACTTTTGAAGCTAAACAAGAAATATCTAAGGCATGATGAAGAAATAACAGAGTTAGACACTTTTTATGGCATTATCTGTGCGTTATAACTCAAATACAGTACTGACATGTGGGTCATGTGTGTTGTTACAGTAATTAGTGTGTTGATCAATCAATACATGCACACACCATCAGTTTGTTGATTGGATCGGATTCTCGGAGTGACAAAAACACAGAGATAAACTCGCGTGATATCCTTTCTTTTGTTGTAAATGAGAGCGAAATTGAAATTGAATATATAATCACTTCTTGTCAGATCACTATGACACCTACAGATACAATTGATTGATTAGAGATGAGGAGAAGACCGGCAACCAAACCCGGCAGAGATTGGCCGCGAAACCAAATGGGCTACATCTGTCAGTAGACAATACTATCTCTGGATCCTCTGCAATTATCCGAGAAAATCTTTCGCCTTTTACTAAAGATTTCCGTGCAGAGGATCAAACTATGAGTAGTACTCATTTTTTGGAATCCCCTCGGAAGAGCGGGATAAAACATTGGAAAGGCAAACATTGACAGTACATGTTTATAATTTATTTTCTAATTCCGTTTCTCAGACAGAAGAAAGAGAGAAATTGCAGATCTACCCGATCTGGTGAATGGGATAAGGATCAAAGATCAAAGATCAAAGTTCATTTTTCTTTTCCTCTTTTCTTTCTCAATCTAGATGTACGTTTACTCGTGGCGAGTGGCGAATAGTCCCCATCCTCGCACACACCCTCTCTCGCTTACGACCATACCTCGTTGAGAACACGGCATCCCGTCCGATCTGCCAAGTTAAGCAACGGTGGGCCCAGTTAGTACTTGGATCGGAGACGGCTTGGGAATCCTGGGTGTTGTAAGCACTTTTGCGATTTTTACAAAATGTTTTAGACATTTTGCCGATTTTTTACGCCTTATCAATATAAATTGTTGCTGTTTGTGCTACTTTTGAAGCTAAACAAGAAATATCTAAGGCATGATGAAGAAATAACAGAGTTAGACACCTTTTAATGGCATTATCTGTGCGTTATAACTCAAATACAGTACTGACATGTGGGGGTCTATGTGTGTTGTTACAGTAATTAGTGTGTTGATCAATCAATACATGCACACACCATCAGTTTATTGATTGGATCGGATTCTCGGAGTGACAAAAACACAGAGATAAACTCGCGTGATATCCTTTCTTTTTGTTGTAAATGAGAGCGAAATTGAAATTGAATATATAATCACTTCTTGTCAGATCACTATGACACCTACAGATATAATTGATTGATTAGAGATGAAGAGAAGACCGGCAACCAAACCCGGCAGAGATTGGCCGCGAAACCAAATAGGCTACATCTGTCAGTAGACAATACTATCTCTGGATCCTCTGCAATTATCCGAGAAAATCTTTCGCCTTTTACTAAAGATTTCCGTGCAGAGGATCAAACTATGAGTAGTACTCATTTTTTGGAATCCCCTCGGAAGAGCGGGATAAAACATTGGAAAGGCAAACATTGACAGTACATGTTTATAATTTATTTTCTATTTCCGTTTCTCAGACAGAAGAAAGAGAGAAATTGCAGATCTACCAGATCTGGTGAATGGGATAAGGATCAAAGATCAAAGATCAAAGTTCATTTTTCTTTTCCTCTTTTTCTTTCTCAATCTAGATGTACGTTTACTCGTGGCGAGTGGCGAATAGTCCCCATCCTCGCACACTCCCTCTCTCGCTTACGACCATACCTCGTTGAGAACACGGCATCCCGTCCGATCTGCCAAGTTAAGCAACGGTGGGCCCAGTTAGTACTTGGATCGGAGACGGCTTGGGAATCCTGGGTGTTGTAAGCACTTTTGCGATTTTTACAAAATGTTTTAGACATTTTGCCGATTTTTTACGCCTTATCAATATAAATTGTTGCTGTTTGTGCTACTTTTGAAGCTAAACAAGAAATATCTAAGGCATGATGAAGAAATAACAGAGTTAGACACCTTTTCATGGCATTATCTGTGCGTTATAACTCAAATACAGTACTGACATGTGGGGGTCTATGTGTGTTGTTACAGTAATTAGTGTGTTGATCAATCAATACATGCACACACCATCAGTTTATTGATTGGATCGGATTCTCGGAGTGACAAAAACACAGAGATAAACTCGCGTGATATCCTTTCTTTTTGTTGTAAATGAGAGCGAAATTGAAATTGAATATATAATCACTTCTTGTCAGATCACTATGACACCTACAGATATAATTGATTGATTAGAGATGAAGAGAAGACCGGCAACCAAACCCGGCAGAGATTGGCCGCGAAACCAAATAGGCTACATCTGTCAGTAGACAATACTATCTCTGGATCCTCTGCAATTATCCGAGAAAATCTTTCGCCTTTTACTAAAGATTTCCGTGCAGAGGATCAAACTATGAGTAGTACTCATTTTTTGGAATCCCCTCGGAAGAGCGGGATAAAACATTGGAAAGGCAAACATTGACAGTACATGTTTATAATTTATTTTCTATTTCCGTTTCTCAGACAGAAGAAAGAGAGAAATTGCAGATCTACCAGATCTGGTGAATGGGATAAGGATCAAAGATCAAAGATCAAAGTTCATTTTTCTTTTCCTCTTTTTCTTTCTCAATCTAGATGTACGTTTACTCGTGACGAGTGGCGAATAGTCCCCATCCTCGCACACTCCCTCTCTCGCTTACGACCATACCTCGTTGAGAACACGGCATCCCGTCCGATCTGCCAAGTTAAGCAACGGTGGGCCCAGTTAGTACTTGGATCGGAGACGGCTTGGGAATCCTGGGTGTTGTAAGCACTTTTGCGATTTTTACAAAATGTTTTAGACATTTTGCCGATTTTTTACGCCTTATCAATATAAATTGTTGCTGTTTGCGCTACTTTTGAAGCTAAACAAGAAATATCTAAGGCATGATGAAGAAATAACAGAGTTAGACACCTTTTCATGGCATTATCTGTGCGTTATAACTCAAATACAGTACTGACATGTGGGGGTCTATGTGTGTTGTTACAGTAATTAGTGTGTTGATCAATCAATACATGCACACACCATCAGTTTATTGATTGGATCGGATTCTCGGAGTGACAAAAACACAGAGATAAACTCGCGTGATATCCTTTCTTTTTGTTGTAAATGAGAGCGAAATTGAAATTGAATATATAATCACTTCTTGTCAGATCACTATGACACCTACAGATATAATTGATTGATTAGAGATGAAGAGAAGACCGGCAACCAAACCCGGCAGAGATTGGCCGCGAAACCAAATAGGCTACATCTGTCAGTAGACAATACTATCTCTGGATCCTCTGCAATTATCCGAGAAAATCTTTCGCCTTTTACTAAAGATTTCCGTGCAGAGGATCAAACTATGAGTAGTACTCATTTTTTGGAATCCCCTCGGAAGAGCGGGATAAAACATTGGAAAGGCAAACATTGACAGTACATGTTTATAATTTATTTTCTATTTCCGTTTCTCAGACAGAAGAAAGAGAGAAATTGCAGATCTACCAGATCTGGTGAATGGGATAAGGATCAAAGATCAAAGATCAAAGTTCATTTTTCTTTTCCTCTTTTTCTTTCTCAATCTAGATGTACGTTTACTCGTGGCGAGTGGCGAATAGTCCCCATCCTCGCACACTCCCTCTCTCGCTTACGACCATACCTCGTTGAGAACACGGCATCCCGTCCGATCTGCCAAGTTAAGCAACGGTGGGCCCAGTTAGTACTTGGATCGGAGACGGCTTGGGAATCCTGGGTGTTGTAAGCACTTTTGCGATTTTTACAAAATGTTTTAGACATTTTGCCGATTTTTTACGCCTTATCAATATAAATTGTTGCTGTTTGTGCTACTTTTGAAGCTAAACAAGAAATATCTAAGGCATGATGAAGAAATAACAGAGTTAGACACCTTTTCATGGCATTATCTGTGCGTTATAACTCAAATACAGTACTGACATGTGGGGGTCTATGTGTGTTGTTACAGTAATTAGTGTGTTGATCAATCAATACATGCACACACCATCAGTTTATTGATTGGATCGGATTCTCGGAGTGACAAAAACACAGAGATAAACTCGCGTGATATCCTTTCTTTTTGTTGTAAATGAGAGCGAAATTGAAATTGAATATATAATCACTTCTTGTCAGATCACTATGACACCTACAGATATAATTGATTGATTAGAGATGAAGAGAAGACCGGCAACCAAACCCGGCAGAGATTGGCCGCGAAACCAAATAGGCTACATCTGTCAGTAGACAATACTATCTCTGGATCCTCTGCAATTATCCGAGAAAATCTTTCGCCTTTTACTAAAGATTTCCGTGCAGAGGATCAAACTATGAGTAGTACTCATTTTTTGGAATCCCCTCGGAAGAGCGGGATAAAACATTGGAAAGGCAAACATTGACAGTACATGTTTATAATTTATTTTCTATTTCCGTTTCTCAGACAGAAGAAAGAGAGAAATTGCAGATCTACCAGATCTGGTGAATGGGATAAGGATCAAAGATCAAAGATCAAAGTTCATTTTTCTTTTCCTCTTTTTCTTTCTCAATCTAGATGTACGTTTACTCGTGGCGAGTGGCGAATAGTCCCCATCCTCGCACACTCCCTCTCTCGCTTACGACCATACCTCGTTGAGAACACGGCATCCCGTCCGATCTGCCAAGTTAAGCAACGGTGGGCCCAGTTAGTACTTGGATCGGAGACGGCTTGGGAATCCTGGGTGTTGTAAGCACTTTTGCGATTTTTACAAAATGTTTTAGACATTTTGCCGATTTTTTACGCCTTATCAATATAAATTGTTGCTGTTTGTGCTACTTTTGAAGCTAAACAAGAAATATCTAAGGCATGATGAAGAAATAACAGAGTTAGACACCTTTTCATGGCATTATCTGTGCGTTATAACTCAAATACAGTACTGACATGTGGGGGTCTATGTGTGTTGTTACAGTAATTAGTGTGTTGATCAATCAATACATGCACACACCATCAGTTTATTGATTGGATCGGATTCTCGGAGTGACAAAAACACAGAGATAAACTCGCGTGATATCCTTTCTTTTTGTTGTAAATGAGAGCGAAATTGAAATTGAATATATAATCACTTCTTGTCAGATCACTATGACACCTACAGATATAATTGATTGATTAGAGATGAAGAGAAGACCGGCAACCAAACCCGGCAGAGATTGGCCGCGAAACCAAATAGGCTACATCTGTCAGTAGACAATACTATCTCTGGATCCTCTGCAATTATCCGAGAAAATCTTTCGCCTTTTACTAAAGATTTCCGTGCAGAGGATCAAACTATGAGTAGTACTCATTTTTTGGAATCCCCTCGGAAGAGCGGGATAAAACATTGGAAAGGCAAACATTGACAGTACATGTTTATAATTTATTTTCTATTTCCGTTTCTCAGACAGAAGAAAGAGAGAAATTGCAGATCTACCAGATCTGGTGAATGGGATAAGGATCAAAGATCAAAGATCAAAGTTCATTTTTCTTTTCCTCTTTTTCTTTCTCAATCTAGATGTACGTTTACTCGTGGCGAGTGGCGAATAGTCCCCATCCTCGCACACTCCCTCTCTCGCTTACGACCATACCTCGTTGAGAACACGGCATCCCGTCCGATCTGCCAAGTTAAGCAACGGTGGGCCCAGTTAGTACTTGGATCGGAGACGGCTTGGGAATCCTGGGTGTTGTAAGCACTTTTGCGATTTTTACAAAATGTTTTAGACATTTTGCCGATTTTTTACGCCTTATCAATATAAATTGTTGCTGTTTGTGCAACTTTTGAAGCTAAACAAGAAATATCTAAGGCACGATGAAGAAATAACAGAGTTAGACACCTTTTCATGGCATTATCTGTGCGTTATTACTCAAATACAGTACTGACATGTGGGGGTCTATGTGTGTTGTTACAGTAATTAGTGTGTTTACTCATGTTGACGTAGAAAATGTTTCTGAAAAAATGATTGTAGATCGAGGTCATTAGGGCAATCAATCCGAAAGGAGACGCTGTCCATGTTCCATTCGTAAGATTACCAACTGTGTCTTGCTCTTTTAAAGGCACATCCAAGCCAATTTTACTCTCCGCATTGGCAATACTCTCTCGTAGAAAAAAAGCGAGAGAGTGTGGCCAGAGCGGAGAGTTTCAAATTATCTTGGGATGTCGCTTTGATCCTTGATATCTCAGGTTTTCCACGCTGCGAAGCACAAGCGTTATTCATATATGATCATGACTCTGCTCGGCCCCATCTTTAAAAAGCTCCGAATTGTACGGTATTTTAGGATACTGCATTGGTCGATAGATTACGGTCTCAGTACATACAGACATACTAATTAAGGGAGACAAAAAGGAGAAGCCTGGAGATCCGTGGACAACACTCCAGTTTCTACCTGGATACGATTATGCATCCAATGCCTCTACGCAATCAAGACGGTCCATGACAATGGATATATCCACAGGTACGGTAATCATATACGATATAAACTATCTGTCTAGGGTGTACGGTATCTGTAGAGGGTATACGGTATCTGTAGAGGGTATACGGTATCTGTAGAGGGTATACGGTATCTGTAGAGAGTACGGTACCTGTAGAGGGTATACGGTATCTGTAGAGGGTATACGGTATCTGTAGAGGGTATACGGTATCTGTAGAGGGTATACGGTATCTGTAGAGGGTATACGATATCTGTAGAGGGTATACGGTATCTGTAGAGGGTATACGGTATCTGTAGAGGGTATACGGTATCTGTAGTGGGTATACGATATCTGTAGAGGGTATACGATATCTGTAGAGGGTATACGGTATCTGTAGAGGGTATACGGTATCTGTAGAGGGTATACGGTATCTGTAGAGGGTATACGATATCTGTAGAGGGTATACGGTATCTGTAGAGGGTATACGGTATCTGTAGAGGGTATACGGTATCTGTAGAGGGTATACGGTATCTGTAGAGGGTATACGGTATCTGTAGAGGGTATACGGTATCTGTAGAGGGTATATGGTATCTGTAGAGGGTATACGGTATCTGTAGAGGGTATACGGTATCTGTAGAGGGTAGGGTTGCAGGAACGGGGGCGAATTCTACGCACCCAATTGCTATCCCTTCCCTTCTCTCTAGCAATCGCCCGTGAGAGACACTCTCTCCCTTCCTAAATTCGTAGTTTGGCCTATCACTGCGAGAGAGTGCGTAGTCCCTGATCCTATCCCTCTCTTCGCTC
This sequence comes from Parapristionchus giblindavisi, assembly GCA_943737045.1. Classification (NCBI taxonomy): domain Eukaryota; kingdom Metazoa; phylum Nematoda; class Chromadorea; order Rhabditida; family Diplogasteridae; genus Parapristionchus; species Parapristionchus giblindavisi. The sequence goes on along the minus strand of CALSFV010000210.1, from coordinate 1,810,520 downwards.
AACCCGACTCGCCCCCATTGAGGCACGTTTGAAGACATATCCAACTCCCCTCTCATCTGAGAGCTTATCAGTTAACAGCAAAGTTGTAGCTCACATCGATCCAGTTCTGATTATTTTTTGGAAGAGTCGATTCGATCAAAACAAACGAAATTACATTCGTTCTACGGTTTCACATGGAAATCGAAACAATTACCGTTGAAATAAGTGTTGGTGTGGACATTTGAATTTCTCTCAATGATCATAGGAATCAGATTTCCCCTTGAATATTTATTATGTTGAGTTCCTGTCATTCCATCTATTTTTCATTTCAATGATTCAATGTCTCGAGATGGACATTGTTAACCTCTCATGGTCCGCTCTTCCACTCTCGTCGCTCTGCTGGTTGTGAGATTATCTATGACAGATCAATAAAAATTCGCATACCATAAATATACGATGACCCGGTGTCCGAGACTGTTACATTGTTTTCATTTTTCACGGTCTTGATGCAGTATTTATTATATAAGTGTTTTTAGTGTGGATTTTTTGTCCACACCAACACTTATTTATATATTTATCACATGCTCACGCATGAACGATACAGTCGAAAAATTGTGAAGTAATAATTAATCAATATACTCTCAAGAACGGTAGATAAAGATTAAGATGATGGATGTGGCAAATGGGGTGGGAAGTCTCATGTGAGCTAGCCGTCCCTCTCATAGCATCGTGTAGTTACTCATGTATATCGTATGAGTGAATGGAGGAGTTCTTGAGTCTGCTGGGAAGAGGACCAGTACTGCAGTCGATGATAGTGAGAATGACCAAGACGACACGTCACAATGGAGACACAATTGGGTAATGGTAGGTGCTATGGGGGAACTGTGAGGGATCAAAGTTCAGGCCGCGAAAATGGAAGGGTATTCACTTGTAATCAGTTTTCTCTTGAAGTCAGCAAAAGAGTGGGCATTATGTATACTAGGTGGTAGTTGATTCAGCCAACGACTGACTCTCAATGGGAATGAATTGTACCGTATGTTGTTTTTGGTGAATTCAATATGCATTCCAAAAGTATATGTACGAGAACGAGATAAGTCGAAAGAAAACATTTGTTCTCTTTGTATGATAGATTCATTGTACAGGATCTTTCTCGCAAGGAGAAGATCACTGATAACTCTCATTTCATTAAGTGGCTTCATAGAGAGTGCGCTCAATCGATCATGATACGAGGGAAGAGATGAATAAGAGGAGATATTGAAACATCGATAATAGACTATACGAGTGAATAATCTTTGAACTTTCTCAAGTGCATTACAATCTTTTGAGGTAATAGGATACCAAAAGGATGAGGCGAAAGAGAGATGGGGTAGAATGTAAGTAGTATAACATTTGACTAAAATTAAAGGGCGATTTACTGATACAGCCTTGAGTAAAAGATGGAGGGCAACTTGGGCTTTGGATATTCTATCATGAATGGAGGCAGTAGGTCTTAGGGAGGAATCGACTTGGACTCCTAAGTCACAAACAAGTGGAAGAACAGTGAGAGGATTATCATTTATGAAGTACTGGGATATGAGTGATCGGGAGCCAATATGGATTACATTACATTTAGGAGCTGACAAAGATAGTTGGTTTACAACGGTCCACCGATAAATATCGTTAATAGCCAATTGAAATAGATATTTCAACGGTAATTGTTTCGATTTCCATGTGAAACCGTAGAACGAATGTAATTTCGTTTGTTTTGATCGAATCGACTCTTCCAAAAAATAATCAGAACTGGATCGATGTGAGCTACAACTTTGCTGTTGACTGCCAAGCTCTCAGATGAGAGGGGAGTTGGATATGTCTTCAAACGTGCCTCAATGGGGGCGAGTCGGGTTGAGTGAAGAGAGAGTAGGGATAGGGTCAGGGAGAGGCGAGAAAGTGTGCGTAGTCCCCGCAAAGGTGCGGGGACTACGCACCCTCCGGCTGTCACTAATCTGTCGTGCGGGAAATGCCGAGAGAGGGACAAGAAATGGGAAGAGGGCGCGGTAAATTCGGCTACGCCTACGCAACGGCAACCCTAGTAGAGGGTATACGGTATCTGTAGAGGGTATACGGTATCTGTAGAGGGTATACGGTATCTGTAGAGGGTATACGGTATCTGTAGAGGGTATACGGTATCTGTAGAGGGTATAAGGTACATATGTGCACATTATAGAGACATCAAGCCGAACAATTTCGTCGTCGGCGATCCGCATGACGGCGAGAAATCCCGAGTGGTCTACATCCTCGACTTTGGACTCTCACGCAGCTACGCCTTTAAGGTAATCATGCGTTTGACCAGATTGAACTACCGTACTCAAATACCGTAATCTAATTCAGAAAAATGGCGGTTGGGTCACAGAATCGCAAGGAAAAGCGCAGATTTCCTTCAGCGGAGCAACTCGCTACTGCTCTCCAAATGTTCATTACGGCCAAGAACAAGTGAGTGATGATCTTTGATCTTTGAACTTTCGAACGTTGAATTTTTAAGGGACGTCACGATGACATATGGTCATTGATCTACGTCCTCTTCGAGCTTCATTGTGGTCTGCCTTGGCAGGTGCGATAATGAACTTTGAACTCTAGGTTGATCTTTGAACTCTAGGTTGATCTTTGATCTATTGCAGACAACGCGTGAGAAATCACGCATCGAGATGCTCAAGTGCAATATGAAGGACGAGGACTTGATGATTAATATGCCAAGTTAGTCTCCATATGTAGTTTGATCTTTGATCTTGAAACTCTCAGAGGAACTCCGTTCAATAATTCCTGCACTTCGGAAGAATACCTGTTATACCCGTCCCGATTACCTCGCCATCTATCAGGCAATGATTGAAGTAATGAAGAGGTTCGTCTTTGATTCTACTTTCCGGCTTCGAATTCGTCCTGTCTACTTTACGGTCCTCTTGCAGATACAAAGTCCATCACGACGATCCCTATGAGTGGGAGAAGAAAGGAAAAATTGTAAGATAACTAATCGATATTTGATGACATTATTTAAATTTAGCCTAAGCCAACGAAGAGACCAGATTGGGTAGATGCCGAGGACTTCTTCAAGGCTGATCCCATCGGAATCAATGGACCTCCAGTGGTTTGGATCTTGGGGCTTAGCTTAGCGGAGCTTAGTTTAAATTGTATTTATTTGCAGACAGCTCGTAGTCGTGCAAGTCGAGTCCCTGCACAATGAGGAGGCGACCCGATACTACAAAGATGATCGATTAGTCACATCTTTATCCCGCGCTACTCAGGAAATAAATTTGCTGATAGCATATCATCTGTTTGGTGCATGCATTTTAAACGATTGTGCAACCGAGATACAGTTATTATAGAATTACAAAAGTTTTGCACACACCGCGCCAAATGCCGAATTTAGTAATCTTCTCCACCGTTGAGAAAAACGCACTCCAAATTTTCGGAAGGTTTTTTTCGAACGTTTTTTCAATGCATATATTTTTAATTTTACTGAAAGCCCAATGAAATGACGAGAGCACGCCATAAAATTCGATAAAATAAGAGAAAAAGGAATGTCGCGCGAAGAAGTGGGCGGAGTCTGAGTATTGCGCAGCAAAGAGCGGAATTTGTATTGTTCGGACAGTTTTAATTCTATAATATACAGACTATAAAATATGCTTTTAGAAGAAGGAGTATTCCATTTAGGTTAGGCTAAATAATTTCTTAGTTGCATCTATGTTTCATAAAATCTAGATCAGGCAGGCGAAATATTCGGACAACCGGTCAAGCTGTTTCTTTCGATCCACGTTAGCAGTCTAAAGTATTCGCCAAAAACTGCAAAATCAGATGAGCAATCGGGCTCATGTTTTGGAAGGTTTTTTTGGAAGGTTATGATTCCTCTGAATTATTTCGTAGTGATAATGCAACCCCTCTGCAACTCAGAACCGAATTTATCCTCGGCTTAATTTTCTTGTGACTAGCGTTAACAGTATGTACCAGGGCTGTGCGGCATAGCTATGCCGGTATGCCGAATATGCCGTTTATGCCGGTTTTTTTCATGCCGCTTATGCCGTGCCGAAAACGGCATGAAAATTTGAAATTTTTTCGGCACAAAACTACTAGCCATATCTCAAAATTTCAGTATTTTTTCAATATTAAAATACGGAAATAAATTTTTTACGTAGTTCTTCAGTTTTTTTACATAAGGTATACCGTAACTAATTCTTAAACATCGATTAACAGAAAAGCATTTTAATGTTTTCTCCTAAAACATTGAAATATTATAATAATAAACAGCGGATCAATAATGCTTTGGAAACTTATGCCGAATATGCCGTTTTTATGCCGAAATTTGCCGAAAAAAAATATTCGACGTATGCCGTTATGCCGTATGCCGAAAATATACTCATGCCGCACAGCCCTGGTATGAACAACGTTTAATGATGAGTAGAATCCGCTATGCAAGCCTATTCGAGCTACTCCGTTTTTGCAGGGTAATAGACTCACAGAAAAAATCCTAGCTCTCCTGAATCTTTGATCTTTGATCTTTGACCTTTGATCTCTCAATTCTCATCTCTCATACTCACTTATTGTATCCTTGTTGCATGTAAATCTAATCAATATTTTTCTTGAATCTCACTCATTTTACTTATCAAATGATTTGAATATTTTACGGGGACTTTTGTATGTGTACATTATGAATATTTTTTTGTCGTTTGTAGTTTGCATTGTGATTCTAAGGGGCGGTACCGTACAGGCATTGTATTGATTGATTGCCTCCACCGTCTACCGTAACCACTCGAACTAATCGATATTCTCTCTTCAGATGCGATGCACGTCTCCATCACTACACTTATCGGATCGCTGCCGCCCTCCAATGAATCAATATGCTCCGATTTACAGTAGTCACCGTACCCCTGTCTGCTTATTTAATCTACGCTGTTACAGTATTCATAAGTACTTTTTTATAATATATTCACATTTTTTCGCTTTTTTCACATTCATGAAACACTCAGTCATTGTATCTCTCCTTTTTGTTGTTTCTCAACAGGAAAACTACCGTAATCCATTTATTATCGATTGTGTCTATTATCGATCCATCTTTTCCTGATTTTCGTTGTTGTAAACGTATACATTTTTAATCCATTGTAATACGAATATAAAGTATAAAGCGGCGGAAAAGTGGAAATAGAAAAGCGATATCAGAGTGTGCTCTGGGGGCACTGGATGAAATGTCACATACATATCCTCAACAATTCGTCCCACTCTCTTCCACACAACACAATCTTTTCTCTTTGATAGTGGATTGAGACGAATCAGCAATAAGCAAAAATAAAGTACACTATCTTCTCTCTCTCGTCTCTCAATAGTCTGCTACATACATACATACACGTTACATACACAGCGTTTCTGCTCTAACACAGGGAGAGCGCTCATACACTTTTGTAGATCTCTCAATTTTTGTAATTTTGAAATACTGAAGTAATCGTCAGTAATTCTCCGATCCACTTGGCCACGTTATGATATGTAAACCTTCCATAAACTCTCGAGCCCAGTGATATGTAGCTCCGCCAAATCGGCTTAATCGCGCTTACCTAGTGACTCCGCCCATTTAATTTCGCGGGCTTGGACACCGCTTGTAGACATACATAACCCCCAAAATCTTTACTCAAATTGGAGAGCAAATGTGAGAGAAGCCCATCCACCTTCAGACGTCCGTCGAGTGTATTCACCATCTCCCGACGATGACAGCCTTCCTCGGACGATCTCAAAGCTGATGACACGACGATTCGGCCGTTATAATGAACAATTATTCGATAATTCCAAGGACAGCATTCTAATTGCAAGCAACGATACCGAGTAGTAGTTGAGTGTAGTAGTAGTCTGAACTCCAGTGACGCAAAGGTCGACGTCGCATCGATGTCGCCTCCAGAATCCGCTTGGGTGGCTCATCAACAATGGCGACGACGATGAAACAAAGAGTCTACCTGTAAAATTAGAGAATATCATAGATTCATAGATTTGTATAGTCGACAACGATTTCACATTTCCGAAAACTAAAGTGGACAATAAAGCATTTTTGAACACGATATGGCCGGAGAGAAATACCTTTCCTTACCTTTCAGAGTAGACCATCTCCATTAGGGATTGACGTCCGCTATCTTGGCCATTCAGAATCGAGGAGTCGTTGATCCGGGACGGCCAAGCGGTAGAGTAGAGGCCGTATCCATGAACGTTGGCAAACCCTTTGCTGGCAAACGTGACGTCACAAGCATAGGCGGAGGCGTTCGCCAGAGATCCTCCTGCTTGTGACGTCAAATTTGCCGGCAAACGGTTTGCGAACGTTCATGGATAATCTCAATCGATCAAGAATGGTTGCAGCTTCTGAAAAATATTTTGCAATTATATAGGAAATAAGGACAAAGAACGATAGAATGAAGTGCAAAGAGCAAAAAGTAACTTAGAAAATGGAACAAACTGGGGGATGTGATGAAGAGATGTGACGAAGGGCAAAAAGGAAGATATCTACGGTAGAGGATAAGAGCGCTAATACATGATACTCATGCAAAAAAAAACACGAAATACAACACTAATCTATCCGCGACACCACACCCAGGCGTACATAGAGTAAACCCGGTGAGCCGTATCAATTGCCCGCAACCGGGAGTACCCCACGAACGGTCAAAGCGGGTTACGGTACCGTAAGAGAGAGGAGGGACCATGGGGACGATGGAGCGAGATGGATACGGATAGCGCGGCATACGGTAAGTATAGCGAATAAGTCTCGAGGGACTTTTCGGTGTGTGGCTTAGATGTATACTAGCAAATACGATTTCTAATTGATTATACAATTTTATCGTTTCAGGAGACTAGTTATACAAAAAGATATAAGCAATAAAAGTTAGGTTTACAACCAATACAAGCTTGATGATAGTGACGCCGCAGATGTATAGATTAGGACGTCCTGTTTTGGACTTGCCTTAGGACATCTCGACTTACACCTCAAACTTGGGTAATTAAACAACAATAATGAAATAGGGAGCAAACGGGGAATGAACGATTCGCACAATAATGATATGAATAGCGAAAGAACAAAGGGGGCAAGACTATCAAAGGGATACAAGGATGATAGGAATGCAGAGCGAAGACGACATCAAGAAGAGGAGTGATGACGGAACAAATAGGGCATCGATGAAGAGCGAAAAAGGAACGAAAAGGACATCAATGAACGACGGCTAAGAGGACGAACATCGAGAGAGGAAAAGGAATGGAAAGGACATCAACGAGCGAAAGACTAGAGTTGATAGGTTATAGACAAACAGAATATATGGACAATTCGTGAGAGATACACGATATATTCGGACTTGACGAGCAATAGATGGTGAGAGAAGAATAGGTAAACGTGTGAATGACATAGAAGCATGAGCTGTACACGATATAATGATAATAAAGTTTGAAATAGCAGCGAGAAGTGACATACGTGTCATGAAGTTGAATGAGAGGAGAGAATGAAGAAAGAACTGCCAAGTCATCATTGTCATTTGCATAGACACATCATTGCTCAATTTGCATCTAGAGACTGTGAGAGAGTGCGCTAGAGAGTGCGCTAGAGCGTAATTCTGATCGGCGAATATTCAAGTAGTGATCATAATCGCTACACTCCCGCCCCAGAAAAGGAGTAGAGCACCGAGAACAGATGAAAATACGCGAAGGTATTGATGTTGGATAAGGATGATCGACTAATCTTGTATTGAAAATACATAAATAGGTAAAGAAGAAAGATATTTATATCAACTATGTAAGGATAAAGATCAAAGATTATTAATCATAGATGACTATATGTAGGAAACGATGATTAGGAATGAAGTGTTGATATGAGATATAAGAAACGTTCATACGCTTATAGAGATCATAGCATCGCCTTGAGGTGAATCATAGTGAATACTCGTAGAAATACTATTAAGTTTAAAAAGGCAAATGATTGAACTTCATGGAGTAACCATTACTTTATGAATAATCTTGAATAGTATACGGTAGAACTTTGAAATCGAATAAGACACTTATAGTATGGTATGGTAAAGGATAATCCTTCATAGGAGTAGACTTCCTCCCCACTACAAGAATAGTGTGATAACTTGATAGTATGTAATTGGAAGTTATCTAGCTGTATTGAATAGTAGAGATAGAGGATAAGATAGTAGAGATGAGAATGCAGTAGAATGGTACTTGAATAGAGTAAGAGTTGATGATTATATAATAAAGAAAGGTTAGATGTAATGACAGAAGAGATTATATGATAGAGGACGGCACTAATGATGACTACAGAAAGAGTAGTCCAATCAGATAGTCTTAAAGTGGCTTTATACGACTTCACCTTAGACCAGGCCATCATAACACTCGTCTTCTGTTTCACTACTTCTCCCATATCATGATTAGGAGTTGTAGTACTATCATAAGAATGTGGATTACTTGTACTAATTGATATTTTTAACGAAATAAGTAAGTGATATGACTTATTTGAAGATTCTTGAATAGATGGAGATTTAATGATTGGAGAAGAAATAACAGGACGTGATTCTTTCTTATCTTGTAATGCTTTTCTCGAATTTAATGATGTGGATGATTTACATATAGATAGTCTAGCTTTACGAGGAATGTACAGTACAGCAGAATTTGTACCATCCATTAGCTTTATCCAAGCAATATGAGAATGATCGAATAGTTTCAAGTCCCAATCAATACTAGGCTCCCAAACGAATCTTAAGGATAAGCATGTATTGAGAACAAGAGGAGAAATGATTTGTAATGGATAACATGATGAGGATATAATTGAAGAGACTAATCTCTTGGTATCATGAGATGGTTGAGATAGCTTCGGAAACTTAATCGATAAAATATCATTAGTTGTATTCCATGGTAGACTAGGAATCTGTCCTAAGATCAGTTTGCTCTTAGTATGTAATGAAGTATCTGTATCATCAGCTGACAACAACAATTTATCGATATAACTAGAATGGTCTATTTGAGATATTGTCGGGTCATTACCATGATCTGCTTTAGCCTTATTCAAATAATATTGAATAGTCTTGATGAGAGTATATGGTGATTGATTAATATCTAATGAAGTTACAGTGAATCGATAGTCTATGATATTATCGTGAGATGATGATGAATATAGATAATTAATCCATAATGGTATAGTTATCTTATCTGGAGGAAGAACTGATTGATCAGCTAAGTAATGGATAATAAGACGATGAAATCGATATCTTGATAGTTCTTCAATTTGACCTATGGATTGTTGGTCTCTTATCAATTGATCATAAAACGATCGATAGTCTTGAATCTTGGATAGTTTAGTCAAATTGTGCTCTAGACATTTGTATGCCTTTGCATAATTATTATAATTATCAGAGAGATTATTGTCTCGTAGACAATACTTGACTGCATATTCATTATAATTATATTGAATGGTATCAGATAAAGGAGAATCAGCAATAGCATCTTCATGTTCTCTCACTTGATTCTCTGCCACAGTTTCTAGTTGAGATATTGGTTCGATAGCTAAGGATATTTCCTTTGTAGTAATGACATCATTATCATTTAACAAGCTAGTTGAGTCAATCGATAGTTCATCTATTAACTGTTCACTATCGGAATGAATAGAGACATGATTAATATGTGAGGTGATATCATCATTAGGAGTATCTATGGGTTTGTTCAAACGATAAGAATTATCTGAATCAATCGATGGTTTCGTTGATTGAATATTTGATGATGTATTGATAGACTGTCTAGGCATAGGTGTGGGAAAGCTATTATCGATTGGACTAGTTGATGCTATAGACGTTATTGGCAAAGGTGTTGGAATGACATTATCGATAGATCTAAGAGTAGTATCAGGTCGAGCCGTATCGATTTTCCTACGACGACGTCGTCTAGTCATACTAGTAGACGATCTAGTTCGTTCTATTTTAGAGAGGAGATAGCTTTGGGTACTGTCAATAGCTAATGTAGCATCACATATCAGGGATTCTACAAGTGAACTGACCGATAACGATGATCGTGTTGTTGTATTGGTTGGATCACGAGACTTCTGATATTGATGTAAATATTCAGACTCATCTGGAGAGTTACTTTCAGTAATCAAAAGAGAAATCTCGTCGTGGTGGAGTCTGTAATAGGATAATTTCAATTCTAAACTGGATGATAGTGATCGATATTGAAAGGATAGACCATTAAAGTAATCAATAGAATAGCAGTGATCGATATCGTCTATGAGATTTCTCATCTCTGAACATTTGGCTACAATGAATGAAAGAGCTTCATGTAATTCTGCATAGATCGCACCGTATTCGGTTGTGAAAGTCATCTTATAGGATATCGATCGAAGTGATAGGATAGTGAAGTACTTAATAGGTTGGATAGAGTCCTTTACAGGATAGGCTCCTTTACAGGATAGGCTCCTTTACAGGATAGGCTCCTTTACAGGATAGGCTCCTTTACAGGATAGGCTCCTTTACAGGATAGGTTTATAGGTTTCCTTTATAGGATAGAAGGTTCCTTTATAGGATAGTAGAGAAGAGTTGGTTGCCTGCTAGGACAGTAGATGACTATTGCCTACTTGGGCTAGAGGAGAATTTGTTGCCTGCCACGCGGAATTGGATTAATAGTTTAGCCTTTGCACCATATAGCGAATAAGTCTCGAGGGACTTTTCGGTGTGTGGCTTAGATGTATACTAGCAAATACGATTTCTAATTGATTATACAATTTTATCGTTTCAGGAGACTAGTTATACAAAAAGATATAAGCAATAAAAGTTAGGTTTACAACCAATACAAGCTTGATGATAGTGACGCCGCAGATGTATAGATTAGGACGTCCTGTTTTGGACTTGCCTTAGGACATCTCGACTTACACCTCAAACTTGGGTAATTAAACAACAATAATGAAATAGGGAGCAAACGGGGAATGAACGATTCGCACAATAATGATATGAATAGCGAAAGAACAAAGGGGGCAAGACTATCAAAGGGATACAAGGATGATAGGAATGCAGAGCGAAGACGACATCAAGAAGAGGAGTGATGACGGAACAAATAGGGCATCGATGAAGAGCGAAAAAGGAACGAAAAGGACATCAATGAACGACGGCTAAGAGGACGAACATCGAGAGAGGAAAAGGAATGGAAAGGACATCAACGAGCGAAAGACTAGAGTTGATAGGTTATAGACAAACAGAATATATGGACAATTCGTGAGAGATACACGATATATTCGGACTTGACGAGCAATAGATGGTGAGAGAAGAATAGGTAAACGTGTGAATGACATAGAAGCATGAGCTGTACACGATATAATGATAATAAAGTTTGAAATAGCAGCGAGAAGTGACATACGTGTCATGAAGTTGAATGAGAGGAGAGAATGAAGAAAGAACTGCCAAGTCATCATTGTCATTTGCATAGACACATCATTGCTCAATTTGCATCTAGAGACTGTGAGAGAGTGCGCTAGAGAGTGCGCTAGAGCGTAATTCTGATCGGCGAATATTCAAGTAGTGATCATAATCGCTACAGTAAGATGTCCGATAAAAAGTACGAGGAGGAACTAGTGAGTGATCTACAATATTCCTATTTTCGATAAACCGAGTCTGCGTGCTATAGGTGACGCTAATATTACAATCCATAAAATTACAAACAGCCGTACACTACCGATCGACAGAGAGATACAACTGCGGTAAGTAAGCGAAAGTAAGTCGGCGAATACGGTAAGTCAGCGGATACGGTAAGTCAGCGGATACGGTAAGGCAGCGGATGAAACTACGCTAAGTCAACGGACGATACTACGGTAAGTCAACGGATGATACTACGGTAAGTCAACGGATACGGTACGTCAGCGGATGAAACTACGGTAAGTCAACGGATGCGGGAAGCTATGAGAAAACACAGTAGCAGAAAGAAAATGGATACAGCAATGGAGGGATGGGACATGGTACCTCACTGAACAAGCAGACGAATCCGTGTATGGAAGGCGAACTCTTATGGCGATGAACGTAGAGTTAGCTCCGGTAGTTGAGAGAGAGATAGCCGGTCATCGGAGTTGTAGTTGTGCCGAGGAGAGATCAAGACGAGCCAAGCAGACGAGACGATAAATGAAAATGACCGTGATTATGCTGTCTTATATACGGATCCGCTCACGCGCTCGATCTTGACGTTCTAGAAGGGGTGATCTACCCTGTTCCTAGAGTCATCGAACTGAGTGCACATGGAGATATCGAACAAAGAGGAGTCTAGTCAAGCGATCTACTGTCTGACATCGAGTATTGATTCCTTCCCTGGCTCTTATGTGATCGTTCTTTGATCATAGCGGAGAGTGTCCAACTGTGAGAGAGTACAGACAGAGTGAGAGAGAGAGTGTGGGAAAGCGAGAGAGTGCAGAGAAGGGAAACACATGTCCTCGTCTCTGATCTGCCATCAATAGTGTTGTTGACTCACTGGTGATTGATTCCCCAACTTCTCTGTCTCTTCCCCTGGGTTTTCGACTAGATCTTCTATGTCTGTCCCTCTTCCTCTCCTCTTTCCTCATTCCATCCCTATTTTGTTTATTCGATATCCCAACTTTATAAATTTCGCACATAATTTCGTTGTTGTTGTCTAGTCTACCATCTCTTGCAGTCCAATTTGCTTATGGTTATTTCTAACATGTTTTATCTTCTTCATTTTTAAATGTGTCCCACCCCTAGGGACTCTAACCACCAACTATGAACGGTCTCGGATGATTTTGAAACTTTGTGCCCTCCCCCCCCTCCGCCCTTACAGAGAGCGTGTTTTAATTTGCAGTCTTTGTTAGTTTTGCCGCTCGACACTGTTCGTTTCCTTTTTAAAAGTGATATTTGATCTTTGCCTTCACCACGTGTTTTGGAATAGCGTGTTAACGTATGAGAGAGCAGACGGAGTGAGAGTGTGGAAAAGCGAGATAGTGAAGAGAAATGTTGTCGCCAATGATCGTCGATAATATTGATTGAGTATCCATTCCAGGTTGTTTGCCTTTCTATTTGAATTTTAACTAGTTTTCGCTACATCTATTTTCTTATTTTTCTAATATTTTAAGAAACGATTTTCACCAATTGTGCCACTTTGCTTGCCATCTTTGCGAGAACGCCTTTTAATCATTATAGTTCAGACTCTTGCTATTCTTCTCCCTCTTCCTTCCCTTCCCTATTCATCCATCTTTCCATCTATCTCTACTTCTCTCTCTCCAATTCCCTCTGGCAATGATCTTGCCATGTTCTCACTACATCTCTCATTCCTCTCTTCCTCTTTGTGTCACTCACCGTGATTTTTCCGCCGTTTTCCTTATCGTCTCTCTTCTTCTTTATGTCTCTCTCGCTCTGGTATTTCGAAACTTAAAGTCAACTTAAAGTTTGCTCTTGAAGTATTCTTGTAAGTCTACTTCAAGTAAAACGTAAGTCTACTTAAAGTGGTGTGGTATACGGTAATGCATTTCGTCAAATGTTCTTACACTTGAAGTAGACTTAAAGCCAATTCTGTGACATAGCAGACTTTAAGCTTAGAAATACGAGAGCTCGTGATCATGGATCTGTTGTTGCCTGTTATTATTCTTATTTTGTTCATCCCATATTCCCCGTTTATAATTCTCTCTCACATGTCTAATATTCTAAACTGCAAGAACCGTTTTCCAGGTAAGTGTGTCGTCATTAGTGTAGGCGGAGGCTGTTTGGAAAACGCCTCCGCCTACGCTTATGACGTCACATTTTCCTGGCAAACGGTTCTTGCATACGGCTACTTAACTATTACTTTTACTATTGACTACTACTTTAGATAATGTCAAATCCATTTCAGAGCGCCTTGGTCACGTGACCGTCGTTATCGTCACAGGTCGTGTCCATGATGTGCGACGAGATGACAGTCGCCTTCGACTGACAAACGTGGAGATGACGTCGTCGGGAAATCTACGAACCATTGTAGCTCTCGGAGGTACGAGTCTACCTTGGCTAATCTTAAACTCGATTCAAAAGTCATAAAAATATGGAGAGAAAAAAACAGAGAACACTCCTCGTTCTACACACTCTCGCCACTTTTTCTTATCGTTTCACGGGTTCTTAACATCAATTTTCTTTGCTTTCGGTCCTTCCTATGATAACGACATCGACCAATCATTATTTAGTCATCTTTGTGATTCATAGTGAGCGATGTCGCTAGCGGAAGAATGGGTATCTTTTCTAATATTAGGCCGTATCCATGAAAGATTGTCGACAAACCGTTTGTCGACAATCGTGACGTCACAAGCGTATGCGGAGGATCGTCGTCAAACGACTCCGTCTATGCTTGCGACGTCATGTTTGTCTAATGTGGTGTTAAAATCTTGGAAAAGTAGATGGTAAAGTGAAAAGTAGTGTTAATTTTGTGATTGTAAAAGAAGTTGGGAAAGTAGCATAACTTCGCAATTAAAAAAAAACTTACAATTAGAACCCTTTTCGTGTTGGATTACTAGTTTTCAACTACTTTTACAATCACAAAATTAATACTACTTTTCACTTTTCAATCTACTTTTCCAAGATTTTAACACCGCATAACGGTTTTCCACCGTTCACGCATACGCCCTCTTGTGCAATGTTCAAAAGCAACGAAAAGTGATACTCTAAGGCGGTGTTACATTTTGAAAACATGCGCACGTCCAAGTGCGTCCAAGTCCACTAACTGAAAAACGCACGTGGACGTTTTGAAAATGTAACACCGCATAAACCTTGTGATACTGTAAACAGTGGCGAGTTGCCTTAGCGTAGCTTTGTTGAATCAATTGTAATCTATCGTTGTTCATGTCGATTCTGCGATTGGTCGTCGTTGCTGGGGATGATCGGAAGGTCATCGCCCCATCATGAACTTCTCAGTGATCGAGTGAAGATGTAAGCAGCTACACAAGCCATCTCCTGGACCGTCCAGAAGCGCTTGCTGGATTCCGTTTTCAGAAACAATAAAGATATTCGGGGTGTGTTAATGCTTGTAATCAGTGTCCAAGCCCGCGCGGTTAAATGGGCGGAGTCGGAATCGTTATATAAAGGAGTATTTAAGTACGGGAGAGTCAGAGTATATGTATATCGTTTGACATGCATTCTAATAGGGACCCATGGTCTAGTGGATAAGAGCTCGGACAGTCAAACCAGCCGGTTGGTCGGCAATAAAGTTCGATTCTCAGGAGAGGATTAGCAAAAGACCAGCATTCAAAACTTAGTCCAACTATTTTTGCTATTTTTTTCTTGACCTATTTCCGCTCCCCCTACGCTAACGTCTAGTGGGCGACAGAGAATGATCGTGAACTAACTTTTTTAAAGATTTTCAATATTTAATCACTTGAATGAATAAAACAAATCAATAGATCAATAATTGATTAAAGAACGAAGACATGATTATATTTATTTCTATTTCTATTTTATCACATGATCACGCATGGGCGAGACAGTCGAAATAATAGAGTCTTTCATAATCATGTAAAAAAATATACCATATAATGTGATTGTCCCTGAGGCACATATTCACTCATGAAACGTTCTGAATTGGTAACATTCCTGCTGCCTCTTCCTCCACCCCCCCCCCCCCCACCACATCTCACCGATTCGTCTTGGCGTCTGACGTTGAAGAGGCCGTTGACAAAGTTTTCAGCCCCTTAATCGAACTCACTATAAGTCTTTTCAAGGATTATTGATGTTTATTTTCCGAGATTAATATTCCAGATCCAAGCATAGTATATTCCAATTAACACATTGTTTGCTCATATGATTTAAAAAATTGTAATGAATATATAAACACAATTATTGATTGGTTTTATTAATCAATTCATAATCTATGTCTTTACTTTACATACAATGAATGACCGAAGTTCACAAATTAGTACATGTTTTGGCAGGGATAAAATACAATTATGGAATATTTATGTCTTTAAAGCGACGCCCCAAGCTAATTTTAAACTCTCCGCTCTGGTCATACTCTCTCGCTTTCTTTGTCTACGAGAGAGAATTACCATTCGGGAGATTGAAATTAGCTTGGGGTGTCCCTTTAATATTTGCAGTTCGTTTTGCTATGGTTCGCTAAATTCGTATACTCAACTACGAAAAGAGCAAGATCTTTGTCGTTGGCTTGATCTGGATTTTACATATTTTTTTAGAAGTGATCGTTCTTTTTCCTAATAAAATCAACAATTTTTCCAAATTTTCTGTTGTGTTTGATACGGAAATTGGCATTGGTTGTCTCATCTATGGTTCCATTTGAAGAGGCTGAAAATTTTCGCTTTTAAAGATCAAAGATCACAGAGGGTAAGAGCAACTATTGTGACTCATTAGACAGTTATCGAAGACGTTCAAAGATCAAAGATCAAAGATGAAAGATCAACCTTTGCAACTCGGTCCACTCCATCCATCGTTGCACTCGCAAACATAGTCACTAGTGTCGAGAGCTCCGATGTACTAAAGACAACACACCCTCTTGCAGACTGTGGCGAAGGTTTGAATCGATCCGACACGGATCGCTTTAACACGGATCCCCTGTAAAAGTGTATGAAAATTAAAACCTTTTTCGACATCAAAAACATTTTGTCCTCCGATTTCATTGATAGTTGTTAGACTGGTCTAACTGAGTGCGAAAACAACATTTTAAAATTTTGATTTTCGAAATTTGCATATCTATGCAATTTTTTGACTGTCTTTAAATGAATGGTCGACAAGGGGGTGTGTTGTCTTTAGCACACCGGAGCTAATTTTACTCTCCGATCCGGCAACGTTCTCTCGTATACAACGCAAGCGAGAGAGTATAACCAGATTGGAGCGTTTAAAATTAGCTCGTGGTCTGCCCTTACAAATGAGTGTGCAGTGTTGTTCATTCAGTCGTTTGATTTGACTAAATATATCTATAAATAGTTTATTGCTTGTGAAAAGTTAAAGAAATCTCAGAAATCATGGACACTTTTGCAGGCAGAAATGGCGACGCTTACTGTTGAAAGGGGACCGCCTTCAGGCAAATGATAGGTCCGGCGGTTTATCATATTTTATCGTCGTATATAAATAAAATAAAATAAAATAGTGTAGACATCGATATGTTTTACATCTAAAAGTGCTTCTTCGTCACGGGTTAGAGCTAGGGTAACAAAGTAAAATGATACTCTTCGTGTTGCATTCGCTGTTTGCCGGAGAAATTGACATTGAGATCGAGAGTACAAATCATAGTGCTCCAAATCCTTTTACGAACAAGATGCTCCGCCTTTCTCGTTTCCACAGCGAGAACAGAGCGAAATACAGTAATTATTCGAGAATATCCGGGTTACGGTAGAGTTAGACACATTAGGGACTTATTGCAGACTTCGTTGGCTCTATGACGAACAGACCGGATTCTTTCCCTCGATCTACTTTTCCAAGTGAGATTCGCAATCGAACAATCAATAATCATCATTATCGATTATTTTCAGCTCACACAAAATCCATTATATCAAACGGTTGTACATACACGCAATTCTCTCTGAGACCATGCGAATGCAGAAGGTTTGGGTTGATTTATTGAAATTTGGGGACGCATTGATTAACTTATATACATATACTTTATGCGGTGCAAAAGTAAAGTATAATTGCTGATAGATTATTTGGATAGGTAGTGGAGTACGTGTTTATACGATGCTACGATATAGGTAGCAAAGATGAAAGCACAAATAATATGCAAATTACAATAAAGATTATCGATTGATTACACAGGTCAGCTATAATCAACCGATATATGCATACACTAAGATTGAATACGATCCATACAAACCGACTGCGCACTTCTATGATTAAAGGTGGAGTCCGGGGAATATTTTCGTGAACAAACTATGAAGACAGAAATATAGCCAAAGTGGTTCTGCATACCGTTCATAGATTATTTTATGCTAATTCAGCTCATTGATCGCTAGAATCATAAATGAATCCATGCTTGATGTACAGGCAAAGGCGCGAAATTTTGAAAATAAGAAAGTTCGGCAATAGGTTTCGAACCCGCGACGTAACGCTAACTAGACAGCGCATTTACCACTACACCAAGGGATAGATGCCTAGCCACGCTAATTTCTTGCATATCACTAATCTCTTGCACAAACGATGTTACGTATTTGCATAGACATTCGAGGGCCTCCATCTTTAAGTATGTCGAGGTGGATAAAAATTGAAACAATAATAGAGAGCATGTAATACTAATTTTCATAAATTTGATAAATATTATTTTTCAGCGTGATCTATGCAACTTCCTGAGACAGTTGACCGATTTCGGAGCGGCGGTAATTTTCGAAATTTATATTTTTTATAAATAAAAAATTTTGAAAATTTAATTAAGAAGGAGACCCTTGTGTTGACATGACTGACTCCCGCCACGATAATCATGTCGGCTATTGTTTATATTATATGGTAGTTAACGTAAGGGATAATGAGGAAATGAGAGAGGAAAGTATGCAAATTGGATGGGCACTCTCTACATTCCTTGAAAGTTGTACCTTATGGCGCACTAAAAAATAGTGGAAAACGGAAAATGGCGACTTTCCAGGGTCTAAAAATGTACACTGGAAAACCGAAAATGGAAACTCGAAATTTGAATTCGCGGGCGCGAAAAAGGAGCGGCAATTCAAATTCTGAGCCCAAATTTCATTTTTCCGCCTTTAGAAGTATTGGAACTTGAATTCCTACTTAACATCCTTCTTAAAACCGCAGAAAATCGCATTTAGAAGGTCAGAATTTGAATTGCCGCATCTTTTTTTGCGCCCGCGAATTCAAATTTTCGGTTTTCCAGTATACTTTTTTAGACCCTGGAAAGTCGCCATTTTCCGTTTTAAACTATTTTTTAGTGCGCCATAATGGAACTAAACGCGCATAGTGAACTTTAAACATATCGGGAATCAATATCAGATATGTCTTTCGATTCGTGCGATGAATCTATATCATTCTATCCGAACAGTTTTATTGCGAAAAAACTCTCCATCCTTAACGTAGAATCTTTCACATACTACACTGCAAAGTTGGCTATTCGGGGGTTGTGGGATTTGACTCTCCCGCGTTAGGCATTGCGGGACCTCAAGGGCAAAACATCACAAGTTTTGTTGTTAGGCTAAGTACATTACACTGATATAACACAGGCAAAAAAATATTTTGTTTTCGAGCCGTGCTTAGGCTAACAAAAAAATCTTGTGAACTTTTGTCAAATTTTGTCAGAATTGAAACATTTTTTTTCGTGTTGACGATATCTTTCCAGAATTGATAAAAAAATGACGTTTAATTCAATTATGAAGATCATGAAACATACTTCTATAATGTATAAACGTATAAATAAAGAAAATGCTAGAGAGGTGCTAACTAGGGAATGAAAGAAGTATGCAGAAAAAGTAGATAACTTACAATAAGAGTGGTGATCGAAATAGCATATATGGTCGACTTACTCAGAATAAGCAGCCAGAAGTTGTCATTTCTCAATTTTGTATCTCTACAGTACTGGTCAAAAGGCTATTGACTCTTGTTTTATTGGGCATAACCATTTATGGTCAATAAAAATTTCAGAACTATTCGTTAACTTGCCAAAGTTATGCCCAAAAAAACAAACGTCAATAACCTTTTGGCAAGTAGTGTAGTACACAGCGTTCTCATGACTTTCAAAGCAAGAACGACCGCTCAACATACAAACTCTCTCGAATACAATGGTCTCTCCTTTGTCTTGCTTTGGAAGAAAAATGGCTTGGACCAGAATACTGTGAGTAGAGTTGGCTTTCGGGAGTTGCGGGCCCGCAATGGCTCGTAAAATCATTGCGGGCCCGCATCCTCAGAGGGAGGCGAGGGTGCGCGATTGCGGGCCCGCAATATATGTGCGCGGGGTACACGCGACGGTTTTGAACGGGAGGCGGAGGCGATGAGAAAGGGGCGTGGCCTCTATGCGGGCCCGTAATGGCATGCGGGCCATTCCCGCATCCCGAATAGCCAACTCTACTGTAGAGATACAAAATTGATAAATGCCAACTTTTGGCTGCTGATTCTCTTCAGCATTTTTGGAATTTTGCATTTTTTGTACTTTTTTTGTATTTTTTTAAAATTCAGATATATTCGATTGGTGTAGTCTCGCAACGACAATTGCTCGAATAAGCTTTGTTCAGGAAGAGGACCACTAAACCAAGCAGGTATCCGATGCATCAAGACCACTAAACCAAGCAGGTATCCGATACATATAAAACAGAATGACCATCGTGTTTGTTACCGGCACGCCTTCTCTCTGTGTAGACATAAACAAATTTCATGTCATAACAATAAATTAATATTTACCTTTACTGTTATTGGTCACAAATATGCAAACATGTAAATTATAGTTTCGAAAAAATAATTGAATATAGAAATAAAATAGAAAAAAATAGAAAATTGAAAAGGCCATATTTTTCTTTAAAAAAACAGTATATTACAGCTCCTAAAAGTGTACCTTCGTGTTCAGCGACCTCGAGTTTGTTTCTCAAAAAATATGTTTTACTAATGTACTCCCTCTGAAGAATTTGTTTGATTCTATCAGATAGCGGTTGGGCTTGACATGATTGGGGTACGACAATAGAAATTCAATTTCTATTCAATTTCTTTATCATGCCAGGCATTAATGCTCAGATGGGATGAGTCGGTGGCATTCAGATGTTAGATGGGAGAAGATGGTAGATGGGAGAAGATGGTAGATGGGAGAAGATGTTAGATGGGAGAAGATGGGAGATGGGAGAAGATGTTAGATGGGAGAAGATGGTAGATGGGTCTCCCACCATCTCCCATCTCCCACGATCTCCCATCTCCCTCGATCTCCCATCTCCCACCATCTCCCATCTCCCATCTCCCACCATCTCCCATCTCCCATCTATCTCTGCTATAGTTCGCTAAATACGGAATACTCATCAACTACGCAAAGAGTAAGATCTTTGTCATTGGCTTGCTCAGTATTTCACCGGTTTAGAAGTGATCGTTCTTTTTTCCTGATAAAATCAACAATTTTTCCAAATTTCCTGTTGTGCTTGATACGGAAATTGACATTGGTTGTCTCATCCATGGTTCCTTTTGAAGGTGCTGAAAATTGTCGATTTTAAAGATCAAAGATCATAGACTGCAAACAGTAACTATTGCGACTCATTAAACAGAAGACGTTCAAAGATCAAAGATCAAAGACCAACCTTTGCAATTCGGTCCACTCCATCCATCGTCGCATTCGCAAATATAGTCACTAGTGTCGAGAGTCAGGTCACATCTGAAATCACACATCTGAATATGATTGGGAAACGATGAAGAGAACAACGTCACTGCGACCAATAAACCGTAACCAATTGTGTTCCTACTGAATGAACCATAATACCAAACGCCGTTTTTTCTACTTTTCCTCGTTTATATTTTGGTCAAGATGTTTATATTTTTATTTCTGTATGATGTTAACAGGACAAGCCCCCCCCCCCCCCCCCCCCCC
Organism: Parapristionchus giblindavisi; assembly: GCA_943737045.1. NCBI lineage: Eukaryota > Metazoa > Nematoda > Chromadorea > Rhabditida > Diplogasteridae > Parapristionchus > Parapristionchus giblindavisi. The sequence continues at coordinate 1,789,064 of CALSFV010000210.1, read as the reverse complement.
CCCCCCGGAAAGCCACGAGTTCGACGGAGAGACGGTTTGAAGCGAGCCATCTGCGTCAATTGGTGTAATGCAACCCGTGCTGAATGCCACCGACTCATCCCCTCTGAGCATTAATGCCTGGCATGATAAAGAAATTGAATAGAAATTGAATTTCTATTGTCGTACCCCAATCATGTCAAGCCCAACCGCTATCTGATAGAATCAAACAAATTCTTCAGAGGGAGTACATTAGTAAAACATATTTTTTGAGAAACAAACTCGAGGTCGCTGAACACGAAGGTACACTTTTAGGAGCTGCAATATACTGTTTTTTTAAAGAAAAATATGGCCTTTTCAATTTTCTATTTTTTTCTATTTTATTTCTATATTCAATTATTTTTTCGAAACTATAATTTACATGTTTGCATATTTGTGACCAATAACAGTAAAGGTAAATATTAATTTATTGTTATGACATGAAATTTGTTTATGTCTACACAGAGAGAAGGCGTGCCGGTAACAAACACGATGGTCATTCTGTTTTATATGTATCGGATACCTGCTTGGTTTAGTGGTCTTGATGCATCGGATACCTGCTTGGTTTAGTGGTCCTCTTCCTGAACAAAGCTTATTCGAGCAATTGTCGTTGCGAGACTACACCAATCGAATATATCTGAATTTTAAAAAAATACAAAAAAAGGTACAAAAAATGCAAAATTCCAAAAATGCTGAAGAGAATCAGCAGCCAAAAGTTGGCATTTATCAATTTTGTATCTCTACAGTAGAGTTGGCTATTCGGGATGCGGGAATGGCCCGCATGCCATTACGGGCCCGCATAGAGGCCACGCCCCTTTCTCATCGCCTCCGCCTCCCGTTCAAAACCGTCGCGTGTACCCCGCGCACATATATTGCGGGCCCGCAATCGCGCACCCTCGCCTCCCTCTGAGGATGCGGGCCCGCAATGATTTTACGAGCCATTGCGGGCCCGCAACTCCCGAAAGCCAACTCTACTCACAGTATTCTGGTCCAAGCCATTTTTCTTCCAAAGCAAGACAAAGGAGAGACCATTGTATTCGAGAGAGTTTGTATGTTGAGCGGTCGTTCTTGCTTTGAAAGTCATGAGAACGCTGTGTACTACACTACTTGCCAAAAGGTTATTGACGTTTGTTTTTTTTGGGAATAACTTTGGCAAGTTAACGAATAGTTCTGAAATTTTTATTGACCATAAATGGTTATGCCCAATAAAACAAGAGTCAATAGCCTTTTGGCCAGTACTGTAGAGATACAAAATTGAGAAATGACAACTTCTGGCTGCTTATTCTGAGTAAGTCGACCATATATGCTATTTCGATCACCACTCTTATTGTAAGTTATCTACTTTTTCTGCATACTTCTTTCATTCCCTAGTTAGCACCTCTCTAGCATTTTCTTTATTTATACGTTTATACATTATAGAAGTATGTTTCATGATCTTCATAATTGAATTAAACGTCATTTTTTTATCAATTCTGGAAAGATATCGTCAACACGAAAAAAAAGTTTCAATTCTGACAAAATTTGACAAAAGTTCACAAGATTTTTTTGTTAGCCTAAGCACGGCTCGAAAACAAAATATTTTTTTGTCTGTGTTATATCAGTGTAATGTACTTAGCCTAACAACAAAACTTGTGATGTTTTGCCCTTGAGGTCCCGCAATGCCTAACGCGGGAGAGTCAAATCCCACAACCCCCGAATAGCCAACTTTGCAGTGTAGTATGTGAAAGATTGGAGAGTTTTTTCGCAATAAAAAAAAGGATGGAGAGTTTTTTCGCAATAAAACTGTTCGGATAGAATGATATAGATTCATCGCACGAATCGAAAGACATATCTGATATTGATTCCCGATATGTTTAAAGTTCACTATGCGCGTTTAGTTCCATTATGGCGCTCTAAAAAATAGTTTAAAACGGAAAATGGCGACTTTCCAGGGTCTAAAAAAGTATACTGGAAAACCGAAAATTTGAATTCGCGGGCGCAAAAAAAGATGCGGCAATTCAAATTCTGACCTTCTAAATGCGATTTTCTGCGGTTTTAAGAAGGATGTTAAGTAGGAATTCAAGTTCCAATACTTCTAAAGGCGGAAAAATGAAATTTGGGCTCAGAATTTGAATTGCCGCTCCTTTTTCGCGCCCGCGAATTCAAATTTCGAGTTTCCATTTTCGGTTTTCCAGTGTACATTTTTAGACCCTGGAAAGTCGCCATTTTCCGTTTTCCACTATTTTTTAGTGCGCCATAAGGTACAACTTTCAAGGAATGTAGAGAGTGCCCATCCAATTTGCATACTTTCCTCTCTCATTTCCTCATTATCCCTTACGTTAACTACCATATAATATAAACAATAGCCGACATGATTATCGTGGCGGGAGTCAGTCATGTCAACACAAGGGTCCACTTCTTTAATTAAATTTTCAAAATTTTTTATTTATAAAAAAATATCAATTTCAAAAATTCCCGCCGCTCCGAAATCGGTCAACTGTCTCAGGAAGTTACATAGATAACGCTGAAAAATAATATTTATCAAATTTCTGAAAATTAGTATTACATGCTCTCTATTATTGTTTCTATTTTTATCCACCTCGACATACTTAATCATAGAAGTGCGCAGTCGATTTGTATGGATCGTATTCAATCTTAGTGTATGCATATATCGGTTGATTATGGCTGACCTGTGTAATCAATCGATAATCTTTATTGTAATTTGCATATTATTTGTGCTTTCATCTTTGCTACCTATATCGTAGCATCGTATTTACACGTACTCCACTACCTATCCAAATAATCTATCAGCAATTATACTTTACTTTTTCACCGCATAAAGTATATGTATATAAGTTAATCAATGCGTCCCCAAATTTCAATAAATCAACCCAAACCTTCTGCATTCTCCTGGTCTCAGAGAGAATTGCGTGTATGTACAACCGTTTGATATAATGGATTTTGTGTGAGCTGAAAATAATCGATAATGATGATTATTGATTGTTCGATTGCGAATCTCACTTGGAAAAGTAGATCGAGGGAAAGAATCCGGTCTGTTCGTCATAGAGCCAACGAAGTTTGCAATAAGTCCCTAATGTGTCTAACTCTACCGTAACCCGGATATTCTCGAATAATTACTGTATTTCGCTCTGTTCTCGCTGTGGAAACGAGAAAGGCGGAGCATCTTGTTCGTAAAAGGATTTGGAGCACTATGATTTGTACTCTCGATCTCAATGTCAATTTCTCCGGCAAACAGCGAATGCAACACGAAGAGTATATTTTTACTTTGTTACCCAGGCTCTAACCCTTGACGAAGAAGCACTTTTCGATGTAAAAACATATCGATGTCTACACTATTTTATTTTATTTTATTGATATACGACGATAAAATATGATAAACCGCCGGACCTATCATTTGCCTGAAGGCGGTCCCCTTTCAACAGTAAGCGTCGCCATTTCTGCCTGCAAAAGTGTCCATGATTTCTGAGATTTTCTTTTCACAAGCAATAAACTATTTATAGATATATTTAGTCAAATCAAACGACTGAATGAACAACACTGCACACTCATTTGTAAGGGCAGACCACGAGCTAATTTTAAACGCTCCAATCTGGTTATAATCTCTCGCTTGCGTTGTATACGAGAGAACGTTGCCGGATCGGAGAGAAAATTAGCTCCGGTGTGCTAAAGCCCCCTTGCAGACTGTGGCGAAGGTTTGAATCGATCCGACACGGATCGCGTTAACACGGATCCCCTGTAAAAGTGTATGAAAATTAAAACCTTTTTCGACAGCAAAAAAATTGTCCTCCGATTTCATTGATAGTTGTTAGACTAACTGAGTGCGAAAACAACATTTTAAAATTTAGATTTTCGAAATTTGCATATATAAATATTTTAAAAAATATATCTAAATTTTTTTACTGTCAACTTTAAATGAATGTAACTCGCTTCGTTTTTGAACTATCATGTGAAACTGTTTTTAGATCGGTTGCTACAAACTACAAATAACTCAATTAAGGATATGGTCGGAAATGTTGTTTTACATGTGTTATTGCATGAAAATTGATTTTTTTTCACATTTTGTATGTTAAAAATCAGCTTTCATGCAATAACACATGTAAAACAACAAATTTCATAGATATGCAAATTTCGAAAATCAAAATTTAAAAATGTTGTTTTCGCAGTCAGTTAGACCAGTCTAACAACTATCAATGAAATCGGAGGACAAAAATTTTTTGCTGTCGAAAACGGTTTCATACTCTTTTACGGGAGATCCGTGTTGAGGGGAGGCGATCATTCAGACATTAAATACTGCATCAACAATGTCTCACCAGCATCATAAATCACGCTATCTTAGATAATCGACATAGGTGCGGTATCGACGAAAAATGGATTTTTCTGTTTTATGTATGATAATTACAGGCTCAATGAGTATAGTTCACTGGTACTTGGAAATTCCTTCCAATTGAAAATTCGCTTCAGGAAGTGACCACACCACGATTTGGCGCCTTTTCCTAAAAGGTTTATTTTGAATCCAATCGATGCGGGAGTGGACGCAATCGACTCCTTAGCTAATTCTAAGAAACTATTGTCAAGGGGAGTTTTTCGATCAACGGTCAACGAAGGCTGGAATTTTGAATTTTCGAAAAAAATTTCACATTTAATTAATTTTCACTATTTTGCTACAACAACCCTACGTTTTTTTATTTGCTTAATCGCTTCTAAATATCATAACACAGCTTCAGTTTAAAAATCATAATTTTTAAAAAAATACGATTACGGCGAATAAATCATTTTTATAATGAAGTCGTGAATTATGGTGTGGCACCTACAGTATCTCTTCAAGCCTGTAATTATCATACATATTGAGCCTGTAATTATCATACATAACACAGAAAAATCTATTTTTCATCAATACCAAAAAATATCCGAGTTGTTGAATTCTCTCAGATAGTGTTTTATAATTGCACATAGGGAATGCGTAATATCCCCACTTGGTTTTCGGGCGCAATCTCTTGGCCAGACGCAGTGTACCGACCATAATTTCGCTGAATTACAATAATCATGAATTATGACTTATTATCGCTGAATGAATTACAATTTTAGCGCAATCGATAATTGATCTACTCAACTGTCATAAAGCGAAGTCGGCATATATTCATATCAATCAATCATTGAATATTTTACTAGATTTGAATAAATTGATTAATTGAATGATTGATTTATGGACAAATATTATGCTTTGAATATAAATATATCAAATCGAAACAGTCTATTTGTTCTCCCAAATGTTGTTATCTATCCGATTTTTTTAAAAAAATCAATAAATCAATAATCAAACCGCGCAGCGTCATCAAATTCCATCGCACCGACATCGACTGCTTCTTCCGGCGTTCTCCCATTTTTTGGTTATAGTTCGGCCCTATATCGTTTGCCACGCAATTGTATCAGAGGAAGTAAACATTTTTATACAAAACTACCTGTTTGACTCCCCAATTCAGATCGTACATGGGGCGCCATTCCAGAAAGGAAGGAAGAAATCGATGAAAAATCAAGATACTGTGTATCAGGGATGTGCGTAAAAAGATTTTCGAAAAAATTCGAAAAACGAAAAATTTTCGAATTTCAAAATCGAAAAAATCGAAAAAATCGAAAAAAATTCTAGATTGTCCGTATAAAATGTACTTGCATAATTGCCTTGCTACTGCTGCTAAACAGAGAAAGATCTATCGATCGACCCCCCCCCTTCCATCCCTTCCCTTTTCTTCGCGCTCTCTGATCTACGTACTATCTCGCGTGGACTCTCTCACTAAACACAGAAATTCATTGTGGCTCTGGCTGGCTACTCTCGTATCAAATAAACAAGTGCACTTAATACGGTCAATATCACGTTTTTTTCTTCGAAAATTTTTTTACTATCGATCTAATGAAAACGTTTTTGCAACTGTGTGATTTTTAATTGAAGCCGATTTCATGAATAAATTTTTTTTTGCTCAAGTAAAATTGTAATTTTTATTTAAAAATTTTAAAAAAATGTCACTAATAATGATTAATTTTTGAAATTTTGTGCTTTTTTATGTAAAAGCATTTTTCGATTTTTTCGAATTTTTTTCGGAAATTTTTTCGTCGAAAAAGTTTTTCGAGAAAGTATCGAAAAATCGGAAAAAATCGTAAAATCGAAAAACGAAAAATGCACATCCCTGCTGTGTATAAAAACCTCGAGATCGAATATGGCGGGACCGTCAAAGAGGTTACTTAATTATATTTATATATATATTTTTAAATTGAAATATTTATTTCAGGTTATTGTCACCAACGAAACTGAGTCTACCCAAGAGAGTGCTTCGTAAACTTTACAAGTTTGTTTAAATTTATTTTATCAACTATTATCACAGTGTTGTTTTGAATACCGTATCTAACACGTCCTTATTGCAAGAATCACTGGATCGCATTAATCAATGGTCTAAGAAATGGGGATTATCCATGTCCCCTACTAAAACAATTGTTATGTATCTCGGTCGAAATCATCCTGATGTCTCGTTCTTTATCGGTAACTGCACCCCACCAGTAGTTGACAAAATCAAGGATATCGGGATAACCTACAACAACAAGCTAGAGTTCAATGATCACATTGAAAACATAGTAGCAAAGGCATCAGCACGTTGTGCGTTTATTCATCGATCGTTTAAATCCCGAAGTATAAATGTGTATGCCCGTCTCTTTACAACATATGTCCGTCCTATTTTAGAGTACTGCAGTGAACTTTGGTCTCCTCAATCCATATCCCTTATTGCACGTATCGAGTCCGTCCTTCATCGATTTTCCAGGCTCGTGTTCAGCAAGTGCAATCTAACATATCGACCTTACCTGGAGCGCATACAAAACCTCAAGCTCCCTTCACTTCACTCCCGTCGAGATCAGAATGACCTCATATTCACGTACAATGTAATCCACTCTCATCTTGACCTTGATGCCCGTACACTTTTTCTATTCCCTAATCTTACCAACACCTCACGTAGACATAATTTATATTTAAGAACCCACAGATCTCACTCAAAAAAGTTCTCGGGTCCGTCCAATCTGTCAAAAAAGATGCGAAGAAAGTTGCGAAGAAAGTTCGCAACTTTCGACGCAACTTTCGACGCAAGTTTTCTCTAAATCTCTCGAAATACACACTCTCTAGTACTCTCTAACAACTTTCGATCGAAAGTTGCGTCGAAAGTTGCGACGAAAAGATGCGTCGAAAGATGCGAACTTTCTAGCGAGGTCGGTTAGAGCAGGCGAGAGAGTGTGCATTTGAAGAGGAGCAGAAAAAGTAAACGGAGCTTTACATAAAGTTGCGTCGAAAGTTTAATTTACAAAAGTGATAGTGTGATGATTAAATTGTGGTTACTCAACTCTCGATGAAAGTGTGCTCAATAATTTATAAATATTTTTTGTGAAAACACTTATTATTTAGACGAAAACTGCACAGGAAATCGTGTGCATTCTCAGTCACACTCGTCCGAATTTTATGAGAGCGCGGAGCAGCTGAAAAACATGTTCGAACAGCGGGGGGGGGGGGGGGGGGGGGGGGGGAACACACGCGTCGCGACCGCGCGCACGACTTTACCAGTTCACTGTTCTTTCACTCTTTCTTTCCGCTCTTTCCGTTCTTTCCGCTTTCCGATCGCATTTATCCGTAACAGGATGAATTTAGGTTACTCAAGATGGGTTCGCGACGACCAGCACACGTATCGGCTCTCCCAACCAAGACCGCTCGTCACGTCAAGCTCGTCGACAACCTCAACTACTTCTCAAGATGCATCTTTGTGTTGAATATGCCGTCCTCGGGCAGCTACAGTCGTCAGGTAGTCTTATTATTTTTAATTTTTACGCTTTCTTGTATCAATTGCATACTCTTGTACACGCTTGTTGTGAAATACACTCCTCTCTGTCTCACTCTCCTCTGTGCCTCACTGTCCTCTCTGCCTCACTCTCCTCTTTGTCTTTCTCGCGACACGCTTCTTGTGAAATACCCTCTCCTCTCTGTCTTACTCTCCTCTCTGTCTCACTCTCCTCTCTGTCTCACTCTTCTCTCTGTCTCACTCTCTTTCTCGCGATAGGGTGCGCGCATTTCACTCTCTTTCTCTCTTACTCTTTTTTACCCTTATTTTTAAAATCCACTGTTCATTTGACTTTCCCAATGCTCTGATTACATTTCTCTTGTGTAGTTCCACTCTATATTTCTTCTGGTTAGCTTATTTTCTCATTAGTTTCTTATTTACACTTGTTTTCACCGCTTCCCTTTTCACTCTCTCAATTTCACACACTCTCTCACCTCCTTCCCTCTCTCTAGCGCTCTAAGTTCCTCTCTGTCCGTATCCGTGAAAAAAGACTGGCGCTCATACTTTTTCACGGATACGGACACGAATCGCCCGAATCCGATATGAAAAAAGAGTTGGTACCCATTTCCCTCCGTATGTCTGGATTACCGAGACAGTGAGCAGCCCTATTTAGAGCGATCTATGTTGTTGTTGTTTTACTATACCTTATAACAGGCGTGAAACTATCAAATCGTTATCATCCCTCTATCTCTATGTCTGCGCCAATCCCGAACCTTCTGCCTGTAGTTCTCTCCCAGTTGTAAGCATACAAGAATAGCACAGTTGTGATAAAAATGCGTGTATATCTTTCCTCTTTCGTAGTAATAATAACTTATTGATTGGTGATGTATTTTAAGCCAACCGTTCGATTCAATACTCCAAATTTCAGCATGATGTTCGGTCGTTCTGCCCTCAGCGCTATTTGCATCACAGTCCTCCCACATCTCGCCTATGTTCTTCTCAACTTGAACAACCTCCGTCCCGCTGAGTCCCTCGCCCTCAGTGAAGAGGTCCAGGCCGAAATCGATGATATCCGCGGCTCCAGCAAGTATAAAGATCGTGCAGAGGGAAAACAAGGTACGATGACTTGTATCGATCGATATCATAACAATTATTGATTGATTTGAGGTTGAAAACATTTACGTACCCGAGCTGATCTTTGGTACGCTGCTCACATCGTCCAATTACGGGTGGTTGTAACGGATACGGAGCTAAGCTGTGTAATATCTTCTCCACTGAATTCACTCTCGAAACCAGCAGCAAGGATTACAAGAAGGCTTTCAAACAGGTAATCGATAATGTATCATGATCTACAGAATCGATCGATTCTTCAAAATATATTCTACGGCTTTATTGATTTGTTCGTTTACAGACCTGGAAGAACAATATGACCAAGGATGAGGATGCCGAAGTGAAAGCTACTTCCGGTGATGACTACACTAAGGTACTTATCGATTTATTGATCCATTATTGATTGATTTCTCTAATCTCCATATTGGTTTAGGTAATCTTCAAGCCTGATTTGAAGAAATTCAAGATGTCCGAGCTGGATGATGATATCACTGCTCTCATGTATCGGTAAGATCGTAAATTAGTTTATTTTTTTTAAATTAAAAAAAAAATATTGATTTTTCAGTCGTGCCTACGATATCGCTGGTGCTGCTCGCGGAGTCAAGGTCTACCTGAATAACAAGCTCATTCCTGTAAGTTACCGTAATTCCGAGATACCGTAATCATAGTAATGATGTACAGGTAACTGGCTTCAATCAGTACGTTGAGCAGTACACGAAGAATGAGGTTGATGGACAGGGCGAGCCGCTGAAAGTGTGCTATGAACAGGTATTGATTGATTTGAAATATTTATTGATTGTGAGGGTTACGGTAGCCGACGTGCTGTCTATGATGCCATAAAACAAACCTACACAACGATCTTATTTGATAAACTGCGCAGCGATGTGCAGTGCTGTGAATTACCGAGACCTGAGACACACCTTGTTGGACTACCTATCCTATTCTCGATTCTTAGCTTTGCTCTACAATATCCTCATATCGATCAATATTGATTATCCATCATTGTAGGTGAGTGATCGTTGGGAGGTGGCTCTTACCGTATTCGACAAGGGCTTCCAGCAAGTCTCGTTCGTTAATTCCATCGCCACTACCAAGGTATGCCAGAATAATATAATAATAATAATTTATTCCTTCAAAATGATGAGCAATTAATCAATGAATAATGCCGATTCAGGGTGGTCGACACGTTGACTATGTTGCCGATCAAATGGTCCAGAAGCTAATCGATACGATCAAGAAGAAGGTTGGCAAGAGTACGGTACAAGTCAAGCCTTTCCAAGTATATACTTACTAGTATGTTTCTGATCATTTTGACGATTTATTGATTGATGGATTCACATTATCGATTTATCATTTACAGGTGAAGAATCACATGTGGGTCTTCGTGAATTCTCTCATTGAGAACCCCACCTTCGACTCGCAGACCAAGGAGACCATGACCCTCTAGTCGAAGAGTTTCGGATCCAAGTGTGAGATCTCGGACAAGTTTGCCAAACAGGTACTTTGTATTCTGTAGTTTGGTTAACGATTTATGCGACTGACCTACCGTACTTGTTCAAGGCCATACTTTTTCGGTGTCCTCACTGTATTTTATTTATCGATTCGATTCGATTCATGGTTTAGAAAGTTAGAAGTAGAGTAGTAGAAGGTTTAGAAAGGTGGGTCGATTTAGAAAATCGTTATTTTTCGCTTAAATTGTAATCTTTCACATAAAAAAATGAGCCTTATATAGTGGGTCGACCATGAAAATGAGGCGTATATAGTGGGTCAATCCTCTCATTGTGAGGATTGACCTAAAATGTATGTTCAAGGCTCAAGCGTGCGACATTGTGGACTCTCTCGTGGGTGCGCTTCAAGCAGACGGAGATTGTGGACAAGAAGTGCAACAGCAAGAAGACGAGCAAGATGAAGGTGGGAGCAGATTGGTCGATTAGTTGATTCATTGATTGATTTTCTGCATTATTAATTTATTGATTTTTTTCTGAAATTATTGATTAAATGATTACCGCATCTTTGTAGGGCATCCCCAAGCTCGAGGACGCCAACGACGCCTGAACCAAGAACTCTCATCTGTGCACGCTCATTCTCACCGAGGGAGACTCAGCCAAGACGCTCGCTGTATCTGGTAAGTATCGATTGTAATATCGATTAATTGATTTATTGCCGTAGTATTGGCTGTACTGTAATCATACGTGGGCGGTATTGTCGCTAGCGTCAAGACCCATCCGATTTTAGCATCCGACCCACCCCATTTTCTCAAAAATCACCCGGGGGATGGGATATATATCTGTTAGATAAGTCTTTTGAAGTATGTCCGTCGATATCGATTAGTCAGAGTGGCTCAATAGCCAATCGATAATCCACTTTGATGACGTCACTCGCTCCTTTACTGATATGTACGCCACCTAGTTATTGTAGTCTGGCCTAGCGTACAACCGTTGACCCGTTGAACCCCTTGATTGCCTACGCGGTCACGCGCCCCCTATATAAAGCTGCGGTTTCGCTTCCCAGCTCACTTCTATTAGTTTATCTCACGTTGCACTGTTAATTCTCTCTCCGATAAAGTCTCTATTCTGCTACACGAGTTGTGCCTAAGGACATAACATTTACTATGATAATAATAATAATAATAATAATAATAAATGTTTGAGGCGAACACATCAAGGGCAACGTGCTCGTCGACCCGACCACAGTCATCGGCGAGGGTTGAGTGATTGGACCGGATGTTGTAAGTGCCAATATTGATTGATTTACTTATTTAATTATTGATTGATAGATTGATGTCTTTATTGATTTATTGACTTGTGACTACATATTCTGTCGTGCACGGCGGCTCAATGATAGTAACTAAGGAGCTCCCGCAATCTCAAACTGAGTTGTCTTTTTCAGGTTCCTGGGTGCGCATGGATGGCTCGTCGGTGCTGGGCGATGACGTCGTCGTCAAAGATGAGCTCTACTTCAACAAGGCCATCTCGGCCAGCGTACCACAGAGGGAAGTCATCATGTAGAGACACTCTCACTCTCACAACGTCCCCCCCCCCCTGATTTTGGTGTAGTCCCACAATAGATTGATTGTCACAACGATCCCACCCTGATTATGGTTTACGTTAGCCCCTTTTATTGATTGATTGATTCGTAGCTCGATAGATTATTTCTTTGTATGAGCCCCAGCCATGTGACGATTCTTCTGTACATACCAGACGATTGTTTTTTGTCATAGTCTATCTATTTATTGATTGATTTTTATGCATTCGGTTTTATACCTATTGATCAATTCACGCTAGGATGACGTCACGCTTCATATGCTGCGACAAGACGCCCATTTTCCCATTCGTCAATCGATCAATAATTGTATATTGATCGACTACCCACCGTAATCTCACTCACTCCTCGTTATTCATTTGTTCTTTCACCCAATTATTGCTTTCTACATAACATGTTTCTCCCTCTCATCTATTATATTTGTACTTGTAGTGCTTGTCATTGTCTCGTTTTCATACTTTTTGGTTCGATTTATTACTTTGTTCATACAGTAATTTTAAAGGAATGTTTTGTGTTGACATGAAATATCTATAAAACCCGAAAAAACACAAAGAATAACGTAGAATCATCAACAAAAAGGTCTCGGTAAGGATAATTTACAATTAGTCAATCATCTGACCCGTCGCAATCAATTTGACCCAATGAACTGGGTTACTGTAGGTTACGGTAGGTAGATTACGGTAGATTATGATGGCTTAAATAATGAGTTAACTTGATAGTTGTTAGAACCGGCGGAGCTCCGCCCACCACCCGTTAGTTTAGTCACACACCAAACCCGTCTGGGGTATGCCGAACTCTTTATTACAAGTATATAAGCCCATTTACCCAGGGAGGGGTAAGAGGACTTGCGACGAAAGTTGCGAGGAAAGTTCGCATCTTTCTTCTGAACTCTCGCTAGAAAGATGCGAACTTTCTTCTGAACTTTCGATCGAAAGTGACAGATTGGACGGACCCCTCATCTTTTTTGACAAATCGTACCCTTGTATTTAAGGGGTTGCTTACAGCGCAGCATGCCAACTAGGGTTTTTTTTCACAGTGTAGTCTTTCTCTGCAAAATATATTGGTTTAGAACTGAACCCCGTCATGAATGTGTCATTTTATGAATTATTTATCAATAATAAAAGAACTTGCTGTTTACCATCATGAAAATTACAGGTTGATTAGATTAAAAGTTTAAATTTACGATTAGCTTGGATATCGGCCGTTCTTCATTCATTTCTCTCTGTTTTGATTTCAAATAAAAATGTGATTGAAGGGACTAATAAATAGAAATTACAACTTTATAAAAATCGATACGATCAAGTATGGAATTCATCAAAACATGATTTCATACCGTTAATCAGTTATAACATAATAGCATTTAAAGGAGCATTCGAGCTAACTTGAAACTCTACGCTCTGTCAATGCTCTCTCACTTTCCCTACCTACGAAAGAGCGTTGCGAGAGCGGAGAGCAAAATTAGCTCGTGGTGTACCCATTAGCTAGATATGTTGCTGTTCTATAGTTCAAAATGTGTATTGTTGTGGCACTTTTCATTGTGTTTATTGTAGATGTCTTCTTCGTTGTCATATTTACAGTTTTCTATCTTAACACCTCATCATTTAGTTGCACTGTATCTATTGTTAGTGGTGGGTCCAAATGGTTCTGCTCTTATCACTCGCAAGTGAAATAGGAGGAAGAGATCGGAAAGTTATCTAGTCTCACTACGTCACTCAATCAAAAAGTGAACCAATTCACCACTTTGAACTGAGAAATGTATCTTAATATATCTTCGAATTCACTGATTTATTGGCGATAGACGACATAAGATCAATTGTTTTGATCTCGGAATTCTTCACATTAAACATTATAAATTTTGAAGAAAAAAATTTCCCGAGAAACACTGTACAAACGAAGATTTAAACTGAAATGCGCAAGAAGCGGTAAAATAAGGCAGGGGGAAATTCCAAGGTACAGTACACCCATCCATTTTGACTAATAATATAATAATAATAATAATAATAATAATAATTTATCGATTCTTGAGCAAGAGAAAGTAACAAATATTCTGTAAATAATAAATATCGACTAGTGTGATTTGAGTTTTAATTACTTCCTATCTAGCATTAATGGAATTTTAGTTTCAGGAAGGGTAATCATAAAAAGAATGTGATATCTCTGACACTCGGTTAATGCATCGTTACATTTGCCTTACGTGACTACGCCGTTCTCTCCGCCGTAACGACGGAGACGCGGCGGAGGAGGTTACGACGTAGGCTCCTAAGATAACGATGCATAAAGGTTGAGATCCGCGAATGCTCATATAAATCTCTTACATCTTGTTTATGCAACTGTCAAGTGATATGCAAGAAGATGGAGTTACCGCTCATCATTCCCTTAGTGCAGAGGTAAAACTTCAGACAAGATTTCCGGATGGTCGCGGGTTCGAATCTTATTTCCGAACTATCTTATTTTCAAAATACACGTATTTGACTGCGATAACAAGCATGATTCTCATTCATGAATCGTTCTGGATTTGCAGAATAAGCAATAAAATTAATTAGCATGTCATACTTTGTGCACGGTATGTAGAATAACTTTTGCTGACTTTCAGACTTCACAGTGTGTTCGCGAAAATATTCCCGAGGTCCCGCGTTAAGATTTTGAGAATCGATAAATAATCAGACGCAGTGGAAATAAATGATGCGCGCGATATGCACTATATACATTTCTTCACAAATTATCAATATATTGGCATCGGGCAAGAAGTATTGAGCGCGGACTTCGTAGGTTAATCATATCTATTTATGTTTCATAATTCACTATTCAAAAGGATCACGGTAGCAGAATTCATTCTTTAGAGCGTATTCAGTAGCTGATCAGAAGAAGGTGAACAAAGAATTATTCAAAAAGAATAAAGTAATACAATTGCCCGTTATTTGGGACTCCTGTACGGCCAAACTAATCAGTCTTTCATGTACACTATTCACTACCCAAATGGTTATGAGCTTGATAGAGGTCATTGTATTGTAATGTTCTGGATCATCTCTGCGCAACACTTTTACTGGTACAATAGATATTAGATAATAAATTTATTATTAATTCCAGATATGTACATCCAAGTTTAAAGCTTCCGTTAAGTTGATACCCAGTTGATATACATTTTGAGATCATCTAATCGATATTCTTCTCTTCATTTATTGATCGATTCATTGATCAATTCCCCAGGCAATGGCCTCACGCTTCCACAATCGCACGCCAACCTGCAATGCGAAATAGAATTATGTAATGGCCTAAGTAATTCATAAGTAACAAGTAAGTCTTTAAGTGACATCTCGAGCTAATTTGAAACTCTCCGCTCTGGCCGCACTCTCTCGTTTTCTTTGTCTGCGAGATTGCCAACGCGGATAGTAAAATTAGCTTGGGGTGTGCCTTTAGACTACTAAACATGTCTGTATAGAGGTAAGTATTGAGGTAACTCACTCTAGGCTTCATGGCATGCAGGGCTCTTCTAAGTCTTTCAAATCCGGCATCATCAACCTTCTCGAGGTCGACGTTCTCCGAGACCGCTCTCGAGTCGATCTCATCGTGCTCCCACTGTAGATGTTCACGATAGGCAGCATTGGGTGCAGCAACTGCTGCCGTCATCGGGATGTAGAAGCTGTTGCGACCGTACGACACAACTTCGGGTGCGGATCCGGTTCCGGACCCATGGTCGGTTCCGAACGAAGCTGTTGGTAGCCGGTATGCTCTGGAGAGGGCGCGACGCTCAAGATCCAACTTGCTCATGCATTCAACAGTTACGGCAATGACGCACAGAAGGACTACGGAGGAGAGATGCATACTGCAATGATTTTTATGATGATTAATTAATTAATTTATCGCACACACCACAAGGGTGTTTCAACAAGTACAAAGTGTTCGAGTGAAAGAAAATATGTGTAATATCGAAATTATTAAAATTATTAATCGATAATCAATCAATAACTTACGTTTTTAAGTTGCTTTAGTTTACTGTAGATTACGGTAAATGTCTTGGCTAGATGTGATACACACTGAGAGAAATGCTGACCTCACATTGCTCGACGCACCAGCTATATACATGAACGTGACGTAGTCAGCACGAAAGAGTCGAAAGGCTGAGCGCACTCTCTCGATCCGCAACACTCTCTCGTCCTACCGTATACCGAACCTGACTCTCTCACATAACGCACTATCTCGTCAAATTATCCACTCTGACGGTCTGCTGAACATGTCACACTCTTCTTGGTGTCGATCAAAAAGTTCCCACAATTCACATGTGCTTGATAAATTGCGGATAAGATCATGATCTACCTAAAGGAATGAATCATTATTGGCTGATTTCTGAAGAGTCGCTGAAGAAAATTGTTACAAATGTATAATAATACAATTACTGTTATCAAGCACAACACCACTGTGGTTAAATGACTTGGTGAACGAGTAGGTCCCATGCAAGGGATGATGAGGGATGTGTAATAGCGGGAAAATTTCTATTGAGATTTGATATTTGACTTCTTTACTTCGGACACTACTCTCAGAAAGACGATGACTCTTTGAACTTTAATAAGCTTTTCGATTTAATTTACATTCAGGAGCAACTGTTCAGTATTGAAGCAAGTATGGCACTGCTCCAGAAGCGCGGACCAGGCAGCGGAGCCGGCCTATAATGGGCCCGTTAAGTCGTGCTTCCGGTAATTCTGACCCCCTCTCTTCACGCTAGGTGTTGTGTCCCCTTCAGGACTATATGTTTACTTTAAAGATGGAGACCCACGAGTTTTTTTCGTAATACGACTGTTCGTATAGAATGGAGAGATTTAGAGGGATCAAAAATCGGATATTTGCATAGAACTGAGAATTGATTCCCGATATGGTTAAAGCTCAATATGCGCATTGAAAGTGCAACTTTCAAGGCATGTAGAGAGTGCCCATCCGATTTGCATACTTGACTCTCTCATTTTCTCATTTTCCCTTACGCCAATTACCATATAATATAAACAATAGCCAACATGATTATCGTGGTGGGAGTCAGTCATGCCCACTCATGGGTCCGCTTCTGTAAGGTGAAGTGTCAGCTCGTAGTGCACGTTTAGTTGTAATTTCAACTAGAAAGTATCCACAAGAAGTTTATTTGTCGCTTGAAGCACAATCACAAAATCACACACAGCATTATCACCAGCATCACAGCGATCTGATCGGCTTATTAGCGAGAAATTTCCTTTTCGCATATCTCTGTTAAATTTCGAAAATTGGTGCTAAAATTCACTAGATCTATTGAATATCTAGCTATGGCCAAAGAATCATCTTCAGAAACGTGGTCGTTCATGAGTTACACGATGGGCGACATGTCCGTAATTGCTCAATCAGATCGCTGTGAGCATACAGTCATTGCCGCAGAGCGATTCCCCACGGAGTACTGAATCCGAGCTGCTCCGGTTATCCCACTGGCCGATATGCCCAGGTGCTGAATTCGCTGAAATTTGTAATTTTTCGTAAATTGACCACTCTTCCCTTGTTAGTGATTCAATATCGAGGCACATTTGATTGCTATAACACTCATACAATACCATCTATACAAAAATACTAAAAAATGAAGAAAAACGGTTGACTGCGAAGAAAGTTTTGGTTGAAAACTAAAATATGATAGAATATTGGCCAGCACACACATGTATTATCCATAGGTTGATTAGATTAAAAGTATCCACTAGCTTGAAACGTTTAAATGACGCTATTATTCAGTCATTATTATAAAAAATTTGGTTTCGAAACAAACTCATTCCCTGCACTTTAATACATTATACTCAGATCAGCATAACCCAACTCAATTTTCATACAATAATATCATTTATTCTTAATCAAATCATTCTCATTTGTCTGTCTCGTAGTAAGATTAAACGTGCTTACATGGCATGTAAATTGGTATTTTCATTTTAGAAATCGCATATAAAAGCCTCCAAATTCGTTGTGCCGCAATCATTTTCATTCCTCGTCAACTCGTTATGAATCAGTCGTCAATTCCTGCCGAGGGACGAGGTTGGTCCACACCTTAAGATCTTAAGACCTTAACATAATGATCTTAAGATCTTAGCCTTAGGACCTTAACCCTAAGACCTTAACCTTAACGCTGATGCTAAGCTCCTAACTTTAACCGTTCGATCTTCACCTTCAAATAATTATGTTTTATATCTTATCATTGCAGTTCTACGCTCTCATAGCAAGGCGGCGGTTGCCCAAAAGGCCGCTCCGGCTGCAAGTCCGGCCAGATCCAGAAAATCGACTCCTGTCAGAAGGTATCCTTTACTTCACGCTTAATATTAACCTTAAACTTAATGATGAAAATCGTAAACCATATTTTGTAGGGTAGCACAAAAAACTACCGTCGTCCCTACGGCCCTCAAGAGTAAGCGGTCCAACAAACCAGCTAAGGCTCTCAGGACAGCAACAACTAGATCCGTCAAGACTACCAGGACGACAGCTAAGAGGTCTGCCAAAACTCCCAAGGCATCGGCAACTAGATCGGCCAAGGCTCCAAGGACTGCAGCCACGGCGAAGACCACTGCATCTCTCAAGAAGGCCCCCACGCGCGCTGTAAGTGATTTAACTTAACTTAACTTAACTAAGCCTAAACTACCTTAACTACCTCAATCCTTAACTTTATACTTATAATACTCTAACAAACTTAAGATTGCTAATTGCAGGCGGTCGCAAGCAGAAAGTCGATGAGAAGATGAACCCTCGACCCCCAATCCCAGCCCCCACAATACTCGATTCATTGACTAGAATAATAAATATGTACTAACAATTGTTATTTGCATTGACATTGATATTGTGGGATTACACCGCTAGATATGCATAATGTTGCATAGAATGAAATCAAATCAAATCATTTATTTTTCTGTATAGGAAAGAAAGGGATTGTTTTTGGGTTCTTCTTATCACGTTAAACGGGTCAGGAAAACTAGTCTTCGTACGCCACAGTAGTCGGTTCGCCGTCTGTCGTTCCGTCAGCTTGATAGGCCACTTCATAGATCGATCTTCTAAAAATAAGAATCTAAAAATTGAAGCATCGCTAAAAATAATCAGATAATCAGCAAAATATTTATATTAATTGACACAGTGATGCGAAAATGGATGGTAGTTCCAAACAAAAAAAAAACAAAAAAACGATCGATAAAATTGTCTGCGTTTTACCAGCCAGTAGCAAGGCAACTACACAAGTACATTTTATACGAACAATATCTTGTTTTTGGCTTCCGGCGTAGTTGTCTAATTATTGTTATGCAATACGATAGTACTCAACTGCTTGTACTTCTTTGTGCATATCGATAAATCATTAACTAGTTTCATGCCAACGTCAAAACTGCTTGCCTACGCCCTCAAGAGATGGACCATGTACTACAGCACATGTGGCATTGCATATGAAAAGGAGCAGTACAAGGGTGTGAGAGAGAGAGGAAAAGGAGAGATATACAAAAAGAGAGAGGGGGAGACTTGAGATGGGAAAGGGTACAGAGACTATCAATCACGTGCGATTCCTGCTAATTCTAATGATTGAGAAATAACGATCAGCAGCAAACGATTCGAAAACTACAGTTTATCGTAAATTGTCGATTAGGCTGATCAAATCGTAGAATTTTTTATTTTAATCTGGTTTTGAAATATATATTTTTACTCATTTAATTTTTAACATTTTGTAGTGTTAATGCATAAGTGTATGCATAATTTATATGTGTACTTTTTAATTAATTTTTTAAATTAACTTATATGTGTACTTTTTAATTATCAACTTTATTATTGATTTTGTGGAAAATCAATTAAGGTAGTAATTCAGCAATAGTATGATTCGGCACCAGGTAGGATGAGAACCGGTGAATAATAACCGACTGGATGATAGCCATTTGCATAATTTGAACTATTCATTTGTCAATTCTTCGTCTAAAATCTGCTCTGATTTTCTCGTAAACTTCCTTCTCTGTGTATTCTTCTTCTTAAAACCTAAGAACCGATAATTCGAAACATGAGATATAATAGATTGAGAGATCGTAATGGTTGAGCGCGTTCTCGATATCACTCAACTTGCACCGATAATTTCTCTTGATTGATAGAGAAACATTACCGGTGCAAGTTGGATGAAATTGAGAACGCACCCATTACAATTAATCGGTTCCAATACCCACTTTCTTATAGACAAAGTTCGATTGACAATTTAAAAAATGTGATTTGATTGAAAATACAGGGCTAGTAATTATAGATCAAAGAACGGCACTTCTTTGATTTCTGGCCCAGGTCATATTACAGATAAATTCTAGTCATTTCTCGTTCCTCATCACTCATTACTCATTTCACGTAGTAACCTCGATTGTGGTAAAATCAACCGCATCATGATTGATAGAATAATGAAATGAGAGTTGTTTCTCCTCTTTTCCCATACCCTCTCATTCTAATCCAATTTCATTTCCATATCACCGCATTCCCATATAAAAGCATTCGATTCCTTCTCTCCGGTTCAGTCCAGAGCTCTCCCATCTTGAGGAGAGCTCGGGGAGCATTTCGCCCCCGTGGACATCGTCCTCCCAGTGAGGAGGACGACCCCCCCCCCATTCGATCGAAAAGATCGAAATGGAGAGTGGGGGGGGGGGGGTGAACGAGGGGGCTGGGCCAGAAATCAAAGAAGTTCCCAAAGAACAATCATGATCGAAAAGTCTAAATATTATATTAATTGAATCGAATTATGTATTATATTATGTATTATGGTCATCTCCAAACTGCCTGCCGATCTTCTCGGATTTGTGAAATCAATGACGCGCATATGAAGATCAACGTCGGTGTTCTAGGACTGTCGGAAGTAAGAAGAGCTTTTCCCCGTGCACATCAGAGTCCTACTCTTGATAAATGTGTTTTAAATCGTAAAAAAATCGTATGTATTCATATTTATAATAATGATATTTATTCAACGAGTCATTACAGCACAATGATTTGATGCATACAGAAATCACAGCTCTAACACACGGAGAGCATTCATGAACCAGTCTTGCCACAGAGATTATTAGGGTTTATAGCGGTTTTAAAGAAAGATCAAAGATCAAGTACTAAAGATCAAAGATCAAAGATCAACTCTTCATCTTGATCGCTTCTTCTTCGCTGAGTGGAATAGCCATCACATTAGCTCCCTGCAAGGCATTGTCATTAGCCAATGATAATAATAGGTTATTTTATAATTGTTGAAGTGTGTCGTGATGATATGTTGCTATAATTGATAGTTATTGAGAGTCAGTCTGTGAAAATCAAGCCATGCATATTTATCAAGTATTTCAGTGCCTTTTTCTCCTTTTTCTCATTTTTTCCACCCAATTATTGTCAAACTTAGCATAGGAGAATCGCTAATTGCCCGCGGTTTTCTATCTTTAAAGCCACACCCCAGCTAATTTGGCTCTCCGCTCTGGCTAGTCTCTATCGCAGACAAATAAAATGAGAAAGCGTTGCCAGAGCGGAGAGTTTCAAACTAGCTCGTAGTGTACCTTTTAGAGTTTACATAAAAATCTTTAAGAGTTCACATTAAATTTATAACCCAAATCGCCTTATGCGACGGAAATCCATCTATCCCTCTTCTGTTCTTATACATATCACCTCTTATCATTATATTTAATCTTTGATGGAATAAATAAATAAATAAATAAATATATTTTACCTTATCCGCTTCATGCAGCACTCTCCTCTTGTACCAGTAGTCCGCCGCGACGAATATCAACTCTCCTGAGAGAAATAGTTATAACTTAATTTTAATTTAATGTATCATACATCAAAAAGATGCAACAACATTTGAAGAACATGTAAATGAGAGTATGTGGGGCAAAACGAGAGGGGGGGGGATAAGGGGGATAGAGGGGAAGTGCAGCTCTTAAACTTGGTTGTGTTAAACTACTTATCAAAATATAGTGTTGATAAGAATAAAGTTTAAAAATAGTTTAAATTTTAAAAAAATGTAAAGTAAATTTTAAAATTAATTTAAAACTTGCCTAGAGTGCAAACAAATGTGAAATAGACCATGGATGAGTGCATTGTATCGAGCAGAATTGTGCACTGGGGCTCTTCCACTCTTAAAGAAAATAATCATACCCACCGATAAATATGCATCATCCACGGAGTATAAGTGCTATTTATGGCTCGTTAAAAAATAGCGGAAAATCGAAATCGGCGACGTTCCACCCGTTAAAAAAGAACCCGGAAAGTCGAAAATGGAAACACGAAATTTGAATTCGCGCGCGCACAAAGAGGTGCGGGAATTCAAATTTCGACTTTCCGTTATCGATTTTTAGTTGTTAAAATGGAAATTCAACTTCCTGCTCGCTAAAATATGGAAATTCGCTGGTGGAAAGTCGGAATTTGAATTCCCGCACCTCTTTTCACGCGCGCGAATTCAAATTTCGTGTTTCCATTTTCGACATTCCGGGTACTTTTTAACGGGTGGAAAGTCGCCGATTTCGATTTTCCGCTATTTTTTAACGAGCCATAAAACACATTTGAGCACAAAAGCACAACATTTTTTTAAATATAAGACTTCACAGGTCTTATACTCCGTGGAGCATTTTTTTCACTTATTTATTCTGTGTGTAATAATTTATTATTATCTTTTATTTTTATTTAATGATATGCACAATAATTAAATTCCTATAATGCTTGCTTCTAAAATACCCTAACTATATACTGAATTGATTTGAGTGTTACCCTGGTGATAGCTGATAGCTGTTCGGCTTGAAACATAGTTGATACAGGTTGGCACTATCTGCGCTCACTATTTAACTATTTGACTATCTAATATAGTCAGCATTTAACTATGTATTTATTTATAATATATTGAACGTGGCGTAGATAAAATGCGCATTCATGCGTGAATATAATAATTGAACCGAATAATAGATAATTATATTAAACAACGGTAGAAAATTCTTTTTTCATTATACTGAAGTAAAAGTGGAGCCCCTCGAATATATTCATAATATATTATTATCCTGCGCAAACTGTGAAGACAGAAATTATAGTCATAAGGCGAGCCATAATATGCCAAGGTCTGCTTCTTTAACCACTGAAAACTGTATATCGGCGATATCGATTCTTGCAACGTAGTTATCTAGGGAAATTTGGCTAGGCAAAACTGCAAATATGAAATGATGTGCAAATAAATAAAGGAATGCGTTACCATGATTACCTGCCATTTTAAGGTGAGAGAAATTCATTTCATTGGTGTCTTTATCTCACAAAGAAAAAATAATGCGCGATATGATGAGAACGTTTTCATGGGTTTTCTACTTCAATGAACATGTTTCCATTCGATCATTTCGTGAATGGAGAATAATCTCTCTCAGAGACGGACGAATAAGAGCTTGCACGCAAATCCCCCCTGCCCTTGACACACTCTTTTACACTTACAATTTTAGAAGCTTTAACTTTATCTTTTTTTTCAAATTATTACTACAACTATTATCGGGAAAATCGCACTAGACTGAAGACCATTTCCGCTGCCACCAAACGTTCACACCCTTTTTGTCCAACTTTTTTCTCGTCTAGACCTTTCATTTTATCGTATAGTGTACTCGCTTAAGGTGAGCGCAATCTTTCGCCAAGGGCAAATCTACGCTCAATGAGGACATGTTTTTTTCTGTAAGAATAGCTGTCTGATAGTGTTATGCATACTGTACCAACCCCCGTGATAAAACATGTATTCTCTCATCTCTAACGATGTCATGGTAACGCCTCAGGGGGATGTACTTAGGATGACGATGCATCGGACGCTCTGTTTTCTAGCTCTACCTCTACCTCTGCCTCTACCTTTACCTCTACCTCTACCTCTACCTCAACCTCTACCTCAAGCAACAAAAAACTTTCGAATAGCGCTCGTTTATTGGTCTCTGATAGCTTGCAAATGTCTCTCGTCGTTGTAACTATGCATGGATTTAAAAAAAAAAGATAGTCATCATTAGGTTATCGTGACGTATTTAAAAAAAGGTAGTTTTTGGTTACAATTATAGTGTATGCAACCTACTACAACAGACATACGATGCAAGTCTCGTGCCTATAATTTCTAGCTAAACTATAGTCCGTATTCTCAAGTAATCCTCGCTCATTATCCTGCATCTTTGACTATATCAGGTTCAAAATCTCTTTATAAAATGACTCATAAAGTCCATTAACTAAATGAGATAATACTTTGACATTTCTCACTATCAGTTAGTGAATGTATCATCCTAACTCTGATCAGTGATAATCATGGCTTTTTCTCATATATTCCACCTTAATTTTGTGTTTTCCTTTAAAATTTAACATATTCTCACACAATCTCGCAATTGGTCATCACAAATCTGCTTTAAACTACGGTAGTCTGGGGCGTTCATTGAAATGCGCACTTTGCTCTAGCAAAGATGAATGGGGAATTAATGGTGTTGTTGCCAAGCAATTCTAACTTTTTATTCCTTTTTCCCTCTCGCTCTCTCTTTGCTTTTCCTTGTACAAGAAGCAGTCATCAAGCAAGTTTTGTGCTTAGCAGGCATTGAACAATATTTTCTTCAATTCTATCTCCTACATTATTAATTGAAAATTAATTTGAGAATAAATCAACAATCAATATTATATGACTGACCTCACAACACTCGCTTCCATAATCGACGTACCATTCATCAAATCCATCGATTGATTGGCGATCATGGTCGAGTTGGATACTGTATCCGCGGTCAGAATGCATTCCGCTCGATGCGCCGTGAATCCGCCCCTTAATGACGTTTTATTGATTGATCGAGTAGAATAATTAGGCATTTTATTGATTTTTTAACACGAAAATATTCGAAATTTTACGGATTATGTTTTTGTTTTGGTGGCATAATACGTTGTCCGGTCGACTAAATGTGCATGCCATTTTGCGTTGCGATATGGCTCGTGACAAGACTATATACATGAACTTCAACTTTCTCCCACCAGACTCCATTATAGCTTGGTATGATCGAATCGGCGCGCATACTCTCTTTTATATTTATATGCATTCCTACTACCAATGAGAGATGGATAGTGAGAAAATCATGAGCGCAAAGAATAACTTCTCGATAGGAATTATTTCCCATCGAGTACATTTCCATGTATTGTGGAGAGATTTGTGTTCTGTGAATAAGCTAACAATAAGATAAAGAGTATTTAGAGAGTTAAGAATAAAGAGAATAAAGATGAAAAATAGAGAAAATAGAGAGATAGAGAATAGGATAAAGAGAGAATAAAGAGTTTTTTAAGGACTCAACCACATAAAGGCGATGCTTATTATTATATCACACTGACCTATTCCGTCCCACGCTATGATCCATTTAAAGCGAGTCCCCAAGCTAATTTAAAACTCTCCGCTCTGGCCACACTCTTTCGCTTTCTTTGTTTACTAGAGAGTATTACCAATGCGTAGAGCAAAATTAGCTTGGGGTGTGTCTTTAAAGGGTTACCTCTCAATGGTCTCTACATTGTGCACACTATTTCCCTGTTCTCTAACATCGAGAAAGCGTTAAACGTCGAAGAGACCATTGATACGCACCCTTTAATAGGGGATAATGTCACGATAATTTACTCTGACAAAGCACAGACTAAAAGCATTAGACTATTTTATAAAGTCCTCTAATTCATGATATAAAAATGCGAGCAAATCTGCTCTCAACTTTTTATAAGAGTAATGGCATCTCGTAGGCGATGACAATCGAAAAAAGCGGAGGAAATGATAAAACAGATAAAATTTTCTCTTATGTTGTTCTATCTCTCTGATTGAGTCTTTATATTAGGGCTTTAAAGGGAGCGTAACATCTCTCAATGACACACAATGCTCTCTCGTTATTAGAGAACATAGAAATAGTGTGTACAATGTAGATACCATTGAGAGAGTTAACGCTCCCTTTAAATTTGTCTTCGGTACCTCTCCAAAAGGGTAATGAAAATGAGCGGAGCCAACTGCTCAGCGGGCTTTGTGAACAACGCCTTGAGCGTGAAGATCAATGTAGTTAGAGGAGATCTGAAAATGCATTATTTATTATTTATTATTAAATTGGTAATAATATTATAAAGCGTAGATATTATCACTGAGTCATTTTTGTTTTTATGCTTTATTCCTCTTTCCATATAATCAGCATCTTTTGCTGCAAAACGAATATTTTCTTTTAGAAATCTTAACTCTTATTAGAGGTCTCTTAGTAATAATATTATATTAATAATATACTTTATCGTTTTCTTTCTTTTCTTTCTTTCTTTTTTTTCGTTTTCTTTCGATAGTTTTCTTGAATGGAGAATAACATCTCTCACAGACGGAAGAATATGAACTTGCAAGAAAATTCCCCCTGCCCCTGACTTACTCTTCTGCACTTAATGCTGATAAGATAAATGTATTGTATTGAATATACTTTATGTGGTGCAAAAAGATGATTGCAGATAAATTGATTGAAAATTATTTGAGTATGCCAAAAATATGATATCATGACTATGTTAGCTGGGTTGATTTTCACCTCCGAAGACTTTACGGCGGAGGTTACGTCGTGCGCACGTGTTGAAAATGTAACACCAAATAACAATTACAACAAAAGAGGTATCTTAAGCGCGAACATAATATGATCCCTCTCATAATAAATATAAATTGTATTCTACTACAAATTATTGTGTGTCTGCGATTCATGGATGCTTGAGCGAAAAAAAGTGTATGATACATTTTCCGGATCGTTTTATGATTCAGCAGTGTTATTATAATAAATATTAGTGCATACGCACCTAGCATTATCAATCAATCTTATCCAATTTTTCGATTACTCTAATTTCTTACTCATAGAGAAAATTCTATTACAAGTGTTGTAAGAAATTGGCTGCTTAAAACATCAGAAAATTAATTTCTTACTTTTCAAGTGGATTTTTCGCAGATATTTCTTATAATTAAGAAAATGAAAAGTAAGAAAGTATAAATTTAATTATAAATTTTATGTGTGAGTACAATCTTCACTGGAATTCTGTCTCGGTCGTGTATCAAATTTCAGGAGAGAATGGGGGCACCAAGAGCGAAATATCTCGTCGCGAATATCTATTTCCATTGCACATCGCTATAGTTGACTTCATTAGGTTTAATTTGGTTTAACCATAATATTACACTGTTACTTATATCTGTCTGTGTGCAATGCTAAATGAACTTTTCGTATTTCATTCACATATTAAATATGCATCTGTGGGGGGGGGGGGGTTGGATAGAGATAGCTAGCGAGAGCTCTCACACCTTGTGTTTATCTGAAATCTCTGTTATTATTCGCGCGAAATGCCTGGTGCAGACTCCTCCCCCGAGATGAAGAGGAGATGAAGTGAAGGAGATTAGTTACGACGATAGCATTATCCCATTATTGATTATATTAATATTATTTAAATTATTAGATTTATTTTTACCCTTTGGTGAACGCCTCAAGCTCTCCATTTTAGTCACTCAATCGTTTGTTTTGTCTACGAGAAAGTGTATCCAATGCCTAGAGTGAAATTAGCTTGGGGTGTGCATCAAACGAAGTGAAAGCTTTTCCAAATTATCACAGCCTATTCCATTAACCATACTATAGTAATCCATATCAGATAAGTTTTTTTCCCGCATTATTTCACGGCCTCATTACATTTTAAAATTAAAAAAAATCAGTCGAAACGATCCTATTTTATTGTAAAATGTGCAATCTTCTTATAATATGTGCACAGGATTGTGACGATTTGAGAATATTCCTTACGTTCAAACTCCCCATCCTATTATTACAACATACGTAGAAGCTAATTCTAGTTTTAAGTTCCTCCTTGCCCAAAAATGGTGCAAACTTGAGAATTTTAGATATTTTGTAAAATAACTTTCGCTCAATTTTCTTGATTCGTCTCAGATATTTTCAAGAGTGCACAATACTATAGTGAGAACGTAACTGATAGTGGTTGCTGATATTACGATTTATCATTATTCGATGATATTCGTTATCAAGATTATAAGTTCAAGCCATATTCGTTGTCGGAATTAATCCGGTTCGAATATCAGTAACTCTCATTCATTCTGAGCTCCGACTCCAAAACTGTGATACTCTTTTCCCTTATTCCTTCTTGTTCTGTTTTTCAAATCTTGGCCGAATTATAAGAAAAAAAGCGCTATCTGACAATTTATCCACGTATGATTATTTCCCACTTTATTTCACTTGTTCCAAATGATGGTTGTTTTTAACAGATTTCCATGTAGTTTATGTTCTTTTCGATCTTTAAAAAAACTTTGCTTTTCTCACATAAATACTATCACCATCACTACACTATCAGTATAGGTATTGATAATTCTTCTAAATGTCAGCCTTCTAAAAATACCTAAGTGACCGTATTTATCTCATGTTTTGGTTTGCGCTTAAGTGTAAGTGTAAGCAATTACAGTCCATCGAAACGAGTGTACTCTTGCATATATCTCGGGGGCTAGCTTTTTTTTCCCAATTTTGTTTGACATCACAGTCAGAGATAACAGTACCGAAATGAGTTAGAGGAAGAAAATATACTTGTACCGAGAGACATCTTCCAATAGTTACGTTTATGCGCGATAGGGTTGCCTAAATCGGTTCAAAAAACGTATAATCGATGGGTTCGCACCATACCTTAATTTGTCTAGGAGGGATGTGAAATCCCGCGAATATTTTCGAGAATAAACTGTGAAGACAGAAAGATGGCAAAAATATTCTGCTTATCGTACACAATTTCGGTTGTGCGTATTGATCGCTAGAAACGTGATTGATTCAGCTGGAAACGTTTAGGCAACAGTGCGCTTTTTGAAAATTTAGAAATTCGGAGATAGTATTAGAACTGGAGCAACTAGAAGTAGCTTCGATCACTCCGCAGTTTTACTACTGCGCTAGAGGATTGCTATTAAATAGCTCTAATATATCATTGTACCGTTAGAGGTTTGCATGCAAATCGCTGGTCTATCTTTACCCGAACCGAACTATGCAATCCAAATGAGGTTTTTTATTCTCATGTTTATTCATAATTTCGTGTGAAATGGAAAATATTTTCGAGTAGCTATTTAACGAAACTTCTGGGTCGATTGGACCTTTACACCTGTCATCGAAAGACGTAGTTGATTAGACATAAAAAGGATAAGGAAACGGAGAGACAGAGTAAAATAGATTTTTTATGTCATTTGTGTGCTATCCCCCTTAGCTTTACATTCGTCCTATTTCTATTTTTTTGTGATCACGTGTTGTTACTTTTGCATGGATGATAAATTAATTTAAATTATATTAAATTAATTTAAATTATAGGTTTTTATCAATGATCATTGACAATTTTGTGTGGAAATCGCTCGTCGAATGTTTCTCCTGTGGCAAAAGCAAGCGGTTTGTTGTAAATAATTGTTTTTTTTTAATTAAAAAAAACACGTCCAATAATGAGATGGTAGCAAACACATTCAAACGTTGCCCTGAATTATGCAAAAAAAACCAGAGCCCGGTCGAGTTTTGTACACGCGCGCATCACTAATTTCCGCTGCGTCTGAATATTTGTCTTTTTAAGACCCATTCTGGAACAAAATTTCATTGCGGATAACAAATTTTTAAAAAAGAAAAGAAAAGAAACAGATGAAGCGCGAATTTCAACCACATTTGAAACTCGACCGGGCTTCACTGTATGTCGCAAATTAAGTGCTACTGTGATATACTCGAGTCCCAAGCTTATCATAGATTTGCCCGTGATAAAAATCACTGTTGTTTTCACTAAATACATTAACCATCCATGCCATTATCATTTACTGTAATCTGCCATTTTCCCGTGAACGTCACAGTGTTTTGAATGAGAGAGATGAGAAGAGATGAGCGCGAATATTTTCCGTATAAAATGTACTTGCACAAGAAAATACATAGACCGAGACAGCCAAATACCGAGACAGCGCGTGCCTGCACTCTCACGCCTAATTCTCGATTGCCTCTCCACTTCCTCACACCTAATTTTATATTTACAAGAGATTGGTACAGTTTCTGAACAATACAAAGCAAGAAATATTCCCTCTCGTACAGAAACAAGTAACTTTTATACGCACAATAATAAGAACCACTGTAGGCGTTCTGACATTCCCAGTTTTCAGAATACCACAATATTCGTAAATCATTTTTATTAATCCGCATTTAATATTGCACTGGCTTATCATTATTATGTTTTTAAATCCTCTTCATCGAGACTAGGTTAGTTATGTAGTAGTCTTCTTTCTTTAGTAATGCTTCTTCCTTCAAAATCTCCAAATTGAAATTTAATGTGCATGTAATCCTATACCTGTACATTTTCATATGTTCAATATTAAAATCGGGTATTGTGTAGTGAGAGAGTTATTATAGAAAGTGCAACTGGGAAAATGTACACCTATAGAGCGCATGAACTTATGAAGAACAATATCATGTCAGCGGTCTCTTCTTATCACACACTATTTCTCCATTCTCTGCCAAATGTGGTCCTAATATCAGCTCCGAACGCAGTATTAACATACATTTAAGTAACGTTTGATTTCAGAAGGATCACACCATCGAAGACAGTGCCTAAACCAAAGCCAAATGATGGAAAGACGAAGAAAGGCGAACCGAACAAGGATTCAAAAATCAATAAAGTGACGATTTCTATGATATTCAAAATATTTTCCCATATGTGTAAGCTCTCTCACATGTGAGAATAGGATTGTTTTGCATGAAATTCATAATTTCACTCATATTGAAGAAGAAGAAGAAGGGGGGGGGGGTGAAAAGAAGGCAGCATAACTGAGAAACGAAATTTCTATTTAAAAAAATTTGCGAAATTTCGAACTGTCTTTGCCAAACTATTTACGTTTTTTTACTATTAGAGGCACACCATCCGTTCGAAGATATTTTTTATCATCGTGCGTATGCACGAAACGAAACACATAAAAGTGACTAGTGAAAATTCATGAAATTTCAATGTGATATATTGGGGGGGGGGTCAGGGTTTGATATCTCAGGGTGATCATCACACAAGAAAAACTAACTTATGGCTAGCAATAATTTTATCCAAACTGCGATGAAAAATCTGTTCAGAAGCAACGAAGATGAAACAAAAGCTCTTCTTTTATAGGGAGCGTTACCTCACTCAATGGTCAATTCATTGCGCGCACTATTTTTCTGTTCTCTAACAACGAGAGAGCATTACGCGTCGAAGAGACCATTCAGTGAGGTTACGCTCCCTTTATACACGCTCTATCCTCTATTCTATTATTTTATATTCTTCATATTTGATCATGGCATTTCAAGGCTATATGCATACTATATGCTGATAGGATAAACTATTATTTTTATTACTGTTATTATTATTATTTCCAGGCAGAGGTAATGGACGACGGGGATCTGAAGAAGGTGCCTCCCTCCACAGATGCTAAGGAAACAACGCAGACCGATAATGTAATATCGGAGGACGGGACCAGATGGGAGCTAGAGAAGGTCATATTTCCTTTCTCCGTTGAGGACACGCACTATCTCTTTGTTTTCTGAATGGTTTCAGCTTTCTAAACGGGCTAAGATTTAATGAAATTGCAGTTGTTTTTAAAGGAAGTATGCCAATTTAGCCAAGAGATTTTTCGTATGCTCATGATGATAAGTAACATGGAATAAATCAACTTTTAAAAGACAAGAAGAATACAAGAAATATCTGTCCTCTTGTCCAGCGTTCTTGTGGAAAATAATTTTTTTCCGTCCACAGACAATAAATATTTTGCCTTTAATCTACTGATTTACTTTCAGAATGCAATCACCCCTCGACCTCCAATGCCTAATCTGCCCGCTTTCATGAATAAGTATGCCTTTATTTTTAAACTATCATCCCGTATAGTAGAGCCAATGTTTCTCAAAACTCGCTGCTTGGTTTCCTTAATTTCTGAAATGAGTATAACGTTATGTAGTAGGTTTTAAATTCTGCTCAACTAAATTAAAGCATGTATAAAAGCTATGATGATGGTCATGATGATCCACTGGCCCAGTGATCTCTCGCAAGAAAATATTTTGCTTAATAATATCTTTAAATCAATCAATCAATTTTATCAAATCAGTAGATTCTCAGATGAGGATCTACTGATATCTTACAGTACCGTCCAAAAGTATACCAAAAAGTACATTTCTCGTCATAACTTTTTTCAAACTCAACCGATCCTGTCCAGCTTTTCAGGGATTATGTTGAGAGTGTTTTTACGCGTTTTGCACAAATAAACACCCCCGGTTGAACTCTCTCTGTAAAATTTATTTCGAATTTATCAAAAGTCACAAAAGTGAGATTTTCGTTTTCTTCGATTTCTTCTGAGTTTTCCCATTCATTTCGCTACCAATGCGTGTTATATCGTTGTAAACTATTACACGGCCTCTTGGGAGCAAGAATTTACCGATATCCGAGTGAGAATTCATTCGTCGTTGACGTCAGATGGGACTGTCCGCAGTCACCCTCTCACAGTATTTCCGGGGGTCTGTTTCGACCATCCACAATGTCATCATAGCTCCAATCTATGCTCAAACAATGAAGAAGATTAATGGACGACCTCGCAAGACGACTATGACCTCTGATCGTCTGATTGCCCGCATCCAGAAGGAGAATCCGACGCTCAATGCAATGGACACCAAGCAAGAAACGCCGGAATTTCAACAAATTTGGATACCTAAAGCTTCTAAACTTGGCTGAAACTATGTTTGAGGGAACGAAATAGGTCTCGAGGATATTGACGTACTCGTCCTCCTTTACAATTCCCTTCAGATGGCCCTGGGGACCAACCGCATCTACAGAGAAACAACCCGACAACATCGACTATCTGAATTGGATCACACAACAGTGGTAGTAGGTCGTATCCTCAGACGAAAACAAGTTTCTGATGATTGGTACGGTGGGAATAGGTCATTTTCGTCATCCGGTTAACACTAGATTGGATGGGAACTACCAGCTGCTCACCTTGAAGCTTGGAGGAGTATCGTTGATTTTGTGGGGTTATTTCTCGGAAGTTGGGGTTGGTCCCCTGGACCATGTGAAGGGGAATTATGAGGAAGGAGGACTACACTGATATCTTAGAGATCTATTTCCTTCCCTCAAACGTCTTTTCACTCAAGTTAGAAGCTTCACATATCTCAATTTGGTAAAATTCCGCAAGTTCTTGCTTGGTGTCCATTGCAGTAAGCCTCGAGTTCTCCATCGCGACGCGTGTAATAATATGATGAGATGTCGTGGTCGTCTTGAGAGGTCTTCCATTAGTCCTTCTCATTGTTTGGGCACGGATTGGAGTTCTAATGACCTTGGGGATAGTCGAAACAGACATCCGGAACAGCTGCGACAGGGGGCTGCGGACGGAGCCATCTGACATTCGCGACGAAAGAATTCTAGTACAGATATCGGTGGAATATTGTTCCCAAGAGGCCGCGACATAGTTTTAAAATGATATAACACACATTGGTAACGAAATGAGTGAAAAACTCTGAAGGAAACGAAGAAAACGAAAATCTCACTTTTGTGACTTTTGATAAATTCGAAATTAATTTTACCGTTAGAGTTCAACCGGGGTGTTTATTTCTGCAAAACACGTTAAAACACTCACAAAATTATTCCTGAAAAGCTGGACAGGATCGGTTTAGTTTGAAAAAAGTTATGACGAAAAATGTACTTTTTGGTATACTTTTGGACGGTACTGTATATCCTTAAATATCTATCTTCTATCTTATATCTATCTATCAAATCTTATAAATCTTTTAAGAAGCGCCAACACATCTGGTGAAGATGAAGAGACCAAGCCGACGACGGACGGTACGACAACGATTACTGTTGTGGAGCAGAATGAATCATCTGATTCATCCACACAGGAAAATGATCGAAGAGATCGATTGCCGCCGATAAGAATGGTGGGAATTTAACTTAGTCTAATCCTAGGAACTCCTGGGCACATCCCGAGTTCATTTTAAACTCTCCGCATTGGCAATACTTTCTCGTAGACAAAGAAAGCGAGAGAGTGTGGGCAGAGCGGAGAGTTTCAAATTAGCTTGGGGTATCGCTTTAAAGGGACACCCCGAGTTCATTTGAAACTCAGTTCTGCCAATGCCCGCTTTCTTTGTCTACGATAGAACGTTGTCAGAGCGTAGAGTAAAATTTGCTCGGGTGTACTTTAATTCGAAATGAGATCGATTTTTCTCTACAATAGCCTTTGAAGAAATTTCAAGAATCCATTCGTAGCCAATCGATATTTAAACTAAAATTAATGAGGAGAATTCCCTCTAGCAAAATAATCCATTTCAGAACGTTCGTCGTCCACTAACAACCGCGTCCGCTAGTGATCCTGCGAATCGCCCGAAGAGTTCGGGGCCGTATGCACGAATAGGACAGATCACCAATCAACGAAGACTCGCTGAGCTCAATTATGGAAGGAATAGACTCGTTTGAATAGAATATTGATTGAAATGTAGGCCAAACCACGTTTATCTCTGACAGAAATCGATATTCCTGGGGATTTTGCTTATTTGCTCCATTATTATTAATATTGATTTTCGATGTAGTGTATATTTCAATTTATTGTAATTTATTTATCGTTATTTTGCCAATTTATTGTAAGTTATTGATCATTGTGTTCTCTTATGCGGGTTAGAATCGAATCGTGCCCGCGAGTATTACATAAGTGATTATCCTAGTATTTGTAAATAAAGAGTTTCACCTAATGATGAAAAAAATTGCCTCAATGTCAGGTAGAGGGATCGAGTCCATGCTAGAGTGGATTCACAGAAACGTATAATATTGATAGTATAAAATACACTTGTTTATATGGAACGAGAGTAGCTATTATAGAATTACAAAAGTTTTGCATACATCGCGCAAATGCCGAATATAGTAAACTTCTCCACCGTTGAGAAAAACGCACTTCAAAATTTTCGCCTAATTTCGGGAGGTTTTTCCGAACGTTTTGTAAATGCATATAATTTTATTTTTGCTGAAAGCCCAATTAAATGACGAGAAGACGCCATAAAAATCGATGAAATAAGAGAAAATGGTATGTCGCGCGAAGAAGTGGGCGGAGTCTGAGTATTGCGCGGCAAATAGCGGAATTTGTATTGTTCGGACAGTTTTAATTCTATAATAGCTGCATCCGCCATGTGTTTTTATGTTTAGAGAGAGAGAGAGAGAGAGTCCAAGCGAGATAGCTCGTAGATCAAAGAGAGAGCGAGAAGGGAAGGGAATGAAAGGGGGATTGATCGATAGAATACTTCTGCGTTTTACCAGCCAGTAGCAAGGCAACAAGCAAGACAGTAGCAACAAGTACATTTTATACAATAAAGGGTTCAGGGTACTAGTGTCTAGAACAGTGTCTAGAACCTAATGGCCGAAACAGTGGATTTGATTCACTAATACCCAATTCTATTAGTACATTTCTATGTTTGTTATGCTCCATTTCTATTTACTATGTCAAACACGCAACGCTAGATAGGAAGTCAGTAAAGTCTGCTCAATATTTGATCGTTCCATTATATAGTTATCAAGACAAACAAAAAGATCAACAACAAACAAAGAGAAAAAAAGAGAAAAAGAAAAAGAAAAAGGAAAAAAAGATAAACGAACGATCTGTGATGTCTCTTCGCGTCCGTGTCCACAACCTCTCCAGTCAGTAACATCGTGAATGAATGCACTCCGATACTCGCTATTACTCTTTAAAATATTATTAAGAATATTATTAATTATTGATTTTTAATAAATGCGTACACTTCAATGCCCATATAGACGACGGTGGCCATTGGATTCTCGCGTCCGAGGATAAGCGCCATGACGATATTGATCACTGAAGATTATTGATTTTTTCGACAGATTACTGTAGCTATTGCTTAAAATTGGCCGTTATCGATAGGTTACTGTAGTGGGGAATTGGATATCTCTCGTTATAGCTCATGATTGTTTAAGTTATTGATTACTGTAGTTATTGATTACTGTAGATATTGATTACTGTATACTATTTATTACGGTAGACTATTGATTACTGTAGTTATTGATTACTGAAGACTATCGATTGTTGTAGATTATTGATTGATTACTGTAGACTATTGATTAAGGAAGATTATTGGCTTACACGCAACAGTGTGAAGGATGAAGAGCATGCGATGACTACCAAGCACGGCAATCGGTTTGTACAGAATCATGAAGAGAATCTGAAACAATTTTAAATTTTACTCTCCGCATCTAGTCTCTTAGTCTCGCAAGCAAAGAAAGCGAGAGATTGTTGCCAGCGCGGAGAGTTTCCAATTACAGCTCGTGCCTTTTTAACAATTCATGCAAAACTCCCGATTTCTAAATAGATCTCAATCTATACCTTTCTAAAAATAATGTGCATGAATTGTGCATGCCGCAACGTAACAAGAGCCATCATAGCCCTACATACGTAATCTATTAAATTATTAGAGTTCCTACACTTCCGATGGGTCGTGAGGCTGCGTAGAAGGCAGACAGAGCCGGAGAGCCGGTTTCCAGAAATCCCGGTCGCGACACGAGCGATTGCACCAAAATGATGAGAAAGGCATCGGCACCGTAGATTCTGTTGATGGAAATGTCTAATAATTATTGATTTTCTACTGACTTACCTCATGAATCTAAGGAATTGATAGAAGATCAGGAAGACGAAACGAGGCCCACGCACGATCTGCCAACTCACACTGTAAGGACAGAATATCGATTGGATTTTACAGCAAAGCATGTAAAACCACACTCCGGCTAATTTGGAACTCTCCGCTCTGGCAATGCTCTCTCGCTTTCCGCATCCGCGAGAGAGTATCGCCAATGCGGAGAGTAAAATTAGATCGGAGTGCGCCTTTAGGGAATTTATGGAAATAATGTACTAGACATTGTGTGATGTTAGAGGCAAGATATGGATCAAACTAAAAATTACTATTATTATAGATATCCATATCACATTTTGTTTAGAAAAATGTGATCAGTTTCATCTTAACAATAAGTGCATAGAAATCTAAGAATGATTGCTTGCTTCAATGTTCGTTTACGCAAATGAAAACCGTAATAATCGTACCGCATGGCCTTCTTGAAGGCGTTCTCCTCCACTTCGACGGGGAAATCTTCTTCCTACAAAGCAATCAAAACAAATTCGCTAACAATCTTCACCTAAATTAGCTTAAATAATATCTAAAAATCACGGTACTCTGCTCAATCGAATTTCCTCTTGAATATCTTGATGCTTCTTCTTCCTTGGCTTGAGGAAATACGCTCCGCCAGCCATGCTTATTGCCCCAAGTATAGCAATCATCACGCATCCGATCTTGAATTATCGATTTAAGCATTTTCAGATCAGAAATTTCAGAAATTTCGTACCTGGAACTTGGTGAAGTTCTTTGACTCTTGTGAGAAAATGTTGAGCGGAAAGATGAGAGAGCCGCCGAGGATTCCGAAAAGTTCGGCGTAGACGAGGCAACGGACTCGTTGCTGAAGATATTTATATGAGCCCTCTCACACACACTGTTTTTTTTAAATTGTGTATTGCAAATTTTAGCCATAGTGACACAGCTGGGAGAAGAAATCGAGAGAGAATTATGCCACAATGTTTCAGACCTATTAGAAAAATTATATCGTGATCCCATCGTCTATTCTCTTCCCTCCATTCGTTCTCTATGTCTACGCCGTATTAGTTCTATTTCAGTGAGTCGACAAATAAATGACAATTTGGAAAATTGTGATAATTGCATGAACCATATCTAACACGTTTGAAAAAGTAACACGTTCAAAATGAACATAACACGTTTGCAGTCCATTAAACACCGACCTCATGATCCTCGCACGCCTCCACAAGCAGTCCACAGTACGCCGACAGTACCAACGTGAATATGGTATCGAACAGATACAGCGTCACGAGCAGATGGATAGCAACGACTACGGTATTCGTCCTGATTATTGATTGATAGTGAAGCTATTATTGATTGAATGCACGGGCTACTTACGTTGACCAAGGGAACCAGAACATCAAGAAGGAAAGGGCGAAGACCGGGCCACAGTAGAGGATAACCTGAATAGTCGAATATCGATTGAATCCTTGTAATATTCACTTTCATTATTGATTGATTTATTTTATGCAAGTAATAATATCTCTTCTCATAATGAGTCAGACTGTTAGCAATCTCCGATGGCTTCACAATTTTCAATCGCATTTGTTGTATAGAATTGATTCTGAGAGATATCCTAGAGGGGTCAAAGCTGGGTCAACTCCTTGAAACAGATTGATACAGGTTGGCACAAGATTGACACAAGGAGGAAGAGAAGCCCACGACTTTTGATTGTGGTTGCTCCGGATAAACTGAACGCCCCGGGAACGTTTGAAATCGTTATCACTAATCAATCATCGTTAAAGGCATACCGCAAGCTAATATTATTCTCCGCATTGGAAATACACTCTCGTAGACAAAGAAAACGAGAGAGTGTGGCCAGAGCAGAGAATTTCAAATTAGCGTGGGGTGTCGCTTTAACTTCTAGTCTTATCATTTTTGTTTGGAATAATGGGTGCGTCGCGGGACTTGAAAGGACACATCAAAGGAGAGATAGAGAGTGAGTAGGGAAGCACACAAAAGTCGGAAACAAGGATCAGTTAGAAACATGGCGTACAAATCTCTAAAGAATGCTAGTAAAATTGAGCGCAGATTCAAGACAAAAATGTGGTACGTTCAATGAAGAGATCTTGAAGAGACCAACATTTTGAAAACTAAGAAATAACAAAAAAATTTTTAAAAAACCTTTCGCCTATCCATGATCCATGTCATTCCGCAACAGCCGATGTCCTAAAATTTAATTTAAATTTAATTTTAAAAAATAAAAATCGATACCTGAAGGTATCCCATAAGGGGATCGTTGATAGCGTTCCAGGCAAGGAACAGGGCCTGAAAATTAATGAATTTTAATAGTTTTTTTAACATATGAAATTTGGGGCAAAGGATTCTCAAAGAGCATTAACCACAATACCTGGACAACTCGTACAGCTTCCGTGGATATGTGATATTCATCAAGGAAAACCTGGAAACGAGGGCGATTACAAGAAATCGATCAATAAATCAATAAATGACGTACTTTCATATAATATAGCATATATACAGACAGGAAGGAGAAGAATCCAAAACATAAGAAGGAAACCATCAGCGGTTCAAAGTGTTTCGACGCCTTGAATCGCTCCTGAAACCGATCGATAATCGTGTCGATCAATCAATAATCAACCATACCCAACAGCCCATCTTCCGTGTCGCTCCTGTTATAGCCATGATCAGAGATCAGAGATCAAAGATCAAAGATCAGATCTAGACGCGAGGGAAGGAACAAGTGCCTAGTCGATGGAGTCGTGTGTGTCACTATGATGAATGGATAGTGGGAGTATAAGAGATGGAAGCGGGGAGTGGAGAAAAGATAAGAACCGTCGCCATACTTTTGTGTGTCGCCTGCGATAATCCTGAGGATTATTCTGTTATTTTCACACTTCCACTGGATCCCTATCGATAGGGGCAAGGGCTTATGATAGAGTGGTCGTGACTGTCTCTCGTACCGTGTACGTGAGGAAGGATTGGGTGGGGTGATGAAACATCGAGAGCTGAGCGGCTAGAAGGAGTAGTTTGTATGAGTGGTTTAACAATGAATTCGAGAACAAATTGATCGAATAGCTGATATGTGTTTATTTTTTTTAAATTGGCTGGAAATGGTAGTGTGTAACAATACGTTCGACAATGAACATAAGACGTCATTGTGTGAATAGTTCAATGGATGATCACAAAATGGAAAAAAAATAGAGCTCCAGACGAGATTTAATTGAAAAGGAATAGGTTTTCCAATACCTATTCAAGGAATAGAATGGCAGCATTTCAATTGCAACACTATTCTCAAAAAAAACGGAACCATCATATCGATGTGGAAAAAAAGATTAACAAGAAGTAAAAATAGATTTTTAAAAAATACACAGTCAATTCTTTCAGAAAATTCACCGAAATATGATGGCAGATCACATAGGAGGACATAATGTCACGTGAAACTATCAATGTCCTCAAGTAAGAGAAGCAAGTGCCAGTCAATCAAAGCTGTTATCGTGATAGAGAACAATGAAATAGTGTGTGATATGAAGAGACCATTGTAGTGGGTGAAGGTTCTAATTACGATCTCTAATCATTGATAATCAGTGGCTACATTTCGTCTCTGTAGCGGTGATAACGAAGGCACAGATACCAATTATTTGTGTTGTCATTGATTTGATTTATAAAGTCACACCGCGAGCTCATTTGTCTTTCCGCTCTCGCAGCGCTGTCTCGTAGACAAAGAAAGCGAGAGGGTACTGACAGAGAGGATAGTTTCAAATTGGCTAGGGGTGTGCGTATAAAAATTTGTTCAATTACGATATTGTTATTCTTTACTTGTTGCGTTACTTGTTCGTTTTAGCCGTCTGAAGATTGTGTTATGGTCGAATAGCCAGACTCTACTATCGATGATCTTTGATTTTTGTGATTGCATTATTTATTTATCATTTCATTTGAATAATTGCATTACTTTAGATTTTCTTTGACTAGGATTAGTATTATCATATTTAGTCCACATTGCCAATAGTTTATTGTTTATTTTCGTAATTCTAAATTAATGTCATGTCGTTCGTTGCATTATTTTTTAGTCTTGGTCTCGTTACTCGTATCGTTGTAGAGTTAGTTTCTCTTGTTCGTATTTATACTGCATTACTGCGAGTACTTTTAGCAAACAATTATTTTGATCCTTAGTCTTTAGCCTTTTGATAACAATATAGTATCTTAATGTACAATTGGAAGATGTATGCTAAAGGCACACCCGACTCTCCGCATGGACAATACTCATTCATAGCCAGAGTTTCAAATTAGCTCGTGGAGCATTTGAATATTTGGTTTTCCGTTGTAGTGTAGTTTTTTGATCGCAGCTTGTCTCTACTTTCATAGTTTGTAGGATTTTCGCACTTCCGATGCAACTAAAACCCATGCTCACAGCGGATTATGATCACAGCTGATGACAGTGAAATGAATCACGCTCACTCGCGAAAGGAAACAAAGAGATGATGACACGGTCTGGCCCACACAGACAAAATAATGTAGCCACAGCACATAAGACCAGTTAAGAGCTCGGATCTGTAAGACTCGAGCATTTCGGCCAGATTCCGGACATTTCGCCAAGAATTTTGATTCAGGCCACTGTACTTTATTGGTGTAGGGTACCTTGGGCCCACATTACAAAATGGTACCCAAAGTGGCCCTAGCAGTGGAACGCGGCGTGTCAGGTGGGCGCCAAGTTTGAAAACTCGATTTTCATATTTTTTCAACCGAAGAAGCTAGAGTCCAAATTTCTTCGGCATTGTGTTAGGCATGCCCAATGTGCACAGAAACACCATTGAGATTAATTTTAAGCAATTCCTAGACTGATTTTTTTACCCGTATTTTCGGTTTTCTTCGATTTCTCGGCATCTCAATTTCAATTCCGCAAAAGTTCTCTAGTATATCCATGTAGCCCAACTACTAGTGCATGTAACCCTGCTAGACGGAAATCGATCTTGGATTGCGCGTGTCGGAAAAAATCGGTCTGATCGTCTCCAAGTTGACTCAGACTCGTTGTTTCATAATTTTTTGCTATATTTTCAAAACGATTAGTGCGGAATTGTGGTCTACTCAAAGTTTTGAGGTGAGACTAGTAAAATGACACAAGAAGCTCATCACTTGGATCAATTTGAAAATTTCGATTTTCATGACCCGGGGGTCATGGTCCAAAATTTCAAAATTTCTCAAGTTTGAAATTTTTTAATTTATGTGGCTTCTTGTGAAGTACTAATGATGTGAAGAATATTCAGCCAATGCTCAATGGCTGATCTCTCCTTTCATCCATTTTTCGATAAGTTTCATGTTGAATGCGTGCGAAAAAGTCAGAATTGTGCTTGAATCAGTTTCCAACTTACTTTCTGTAACATTCTATCTAAGTACTTTGCAATGTACATAATCAATATGAAAATCGTTAATTTTGGAAAATTCAAAAAAATCAATTTAAGTGCCTACTTTCACGGAAAATTTCTGAAATATTGCATTTTTTCGACTCGAATGCCGCGACAATTAACAAATGACAACGACAATGTGAAGTTTCATGATGAGTAAACATAGTAGAACTGAAATCCTGGCATTCGGCTCACTTTTGAAAAAATCGATTTCCATGACCATGGGGTCATGGTAAAAAAACATGAATTTTTCGAAATTAACGATTTTCATATTGATTATGTGCATTGCAAAGTACTTAGATAGAATGCTACAGAAAGTAAGTTAGAAACTGATTCAAGCACAATTCTGACTTTTTCGCACTCATTCAACATGATACTTAACGAGAAATGGTTGAAAGGAGAGATCAGCCGTTGAGCATTGGCTGAATATTATACACACCATTAGTACTTCACAATACGCAGCATATATGAAAACATTTCAAACTTGAGAAATTTTGAAATTGGTCACGAAAATCGAAATTTTCAAAATGATCCAAGTGATGAGCTTCTTGTGTCATTTTACTAGTCTCACCTCTATTCTTTGAGTAGACCACAATTCCGCTCTAATTGTTTTGAAAATACAGCAAAAAATTATGAAATAACGAGTCTGAGTCAAGTTGGAGACGATCAGACCGATTTTTCCGACACGCGCAATCCAAGATCGATTTCCGCCTGGCAGGGTTACATGCACTAATAGTTGGGCTACATGGATATACTAGAGAACTTTTGCGGAATTGAAATTGAGATGCCGAGAAATCGAAGAAAACCGAAAATACGGGTAAAAAAATCAGTCTAGGAATTGCTTAAAATTAATCTCAATGGTGTTTCTGTGCATATTGGGCATGCCTAACACAATGCCGAAGAAATTTGGACTCTAGCTTGTTCGGTTGAAAAAATATGAAAATCGAGTTTTCAAACTTGGCGCCCACCTGACACGCCGCGTTCCACTGCTAGGGCCACTTTGGGTACCATTTTGTAATGTGGGCCCAAGGTACCCTACACCAATAAAGTACAGAGGCCTGAATCAAAATTCTTGGCGAAATGTCCGGACAATGCTCGAGTCTTACAGATCCGAGCTCTTAAGTGTTATATTTAACACTTTTTGTGTGTTAAAATAGATCAAAAAGTGTGA
Organism: Parapristionchus giblindavisi; assembly: GCA_943737045.1. Lineage (NCBI taxonomy): Eukaryota > Metazoa > Nematoda > Chromadorea > Rhabditida > Diplogasteridae > Parapristionchus > Parapristionchus giblindavisi. Next base: position 1,745,923 of record CALSFV010000210.1, on the reverse strand, counting down.
AATACCACACTTCACAGGTCTTATGAGCTGTGGACCATGCACAGTGTTTTCGCTGTGTTCCTTTTTTTCTTGGGCGGCGAATGGAAAAACGATGGAATTCATTGTCGTATACCAAATCCCTTATTTTGATGTGTATGATAAATCAAAATTTTAAAAAAATAAAAGTGAATAAAAAAATAAAACAAAACATACATAAAACATAATAAAATTAAAATAAATAAAATGTAATGATCGTATGACTCACGATCGCTTGTGTCTGGCGGTGTCCGTATCTACAACCTCCCCAGTCAACAACATCATGAAGGAATGAGTTCCGATTCCGGCGAGTACACTATAAATAGGGATTTTTTTTAATGTTTAAATTGAGCGTTGCCTCTCTCAATGGCCTCTTCATTGCGCACACTGTTTCTCTGTACTCTAACAACGAGAAAGCATTACGCGTCGAAGAGACCATTGAGAGAGGTTACGCTCCCTTTAAGATTTTTTTAGATCGGTTTCTCATTTCTTGCTAACAAAACGTAAAACGAACTCATCAACAGCATGTTATGTAGAATATTGATTGAGTTCTGATCAAGTAACTCTTCAAACTGACACCTCAAGCTAGTATGAAGCACTCCGCTCTGGCCATACTCTCTCGCTTTCTTTATCTACGAGGGAGTATTGCCAATGCAGAGAGTAAAATTAGCTTGGGGTGGGCCTTTCAATCGACATTAAAAGTTACATTTCTGTTCCAATATACAGAATGATAGCAAGTGGCCCTATTCGACCGAGAAGAATGGCGAGAATGGCATTGGTCACTGCAAATAGAGAAATGAAATTTATTTATTTATTTATTTATCTATTTATTTATTTATTTATTTATTTATTTATTTATTTATTTATTTATTTATTTATTTATTTATTTATTTATTTATTTATTTATTTATTTATTTATTTATTTATTTATTTATTTATTTATTTATTTATTTATTTATTTATTTATTTATTTATTTATTTATTTATTTATTTATTTATTTATTTATTTATTTATTTATTTATTTATTTATTTATTTATTTATTTATTTATTTATTTATTTATTTATTTATTTATTTATTTATTTATTTATTTATTTATTTATTTATTTATTTATTTATTTATTTATTTATTTATTTATTTATTTATTTATTTATTTATTTATTTATTTATTTATTTATTTATTTATTTATTTATTTATTTATTTATTTATTTATTTATTTATTTATTTAGTTATTTATTTATTTAGTTATTTATTTATTTAGTTATTTATTTATTTAGTTATTTATTTATTTATTTATTTAGTTATTTAACTGAGATTTATTTATCTATTGATCTGATAGGATTGTTGATAAGCCAAATTAGTTTGTGTATTACTTAAGTGTGCAAAGGATCGTATTGTCTCATTAAGAATTCCAAGTTTCATTCATTAACGGCCATTGATAAAGGTAAAAATAAAAAGGTTACTCAAAGCGAACTAAGTCCTAACAAGAGAAACACCAAACTGAACGGAAGAGATTCTGAAATCGACCCATACGCGCATGCACAGCTAGGTGAGGGGTGAGGGACAAAAGTAGTTTCAAAAGTTGCTAGTGTGTATTTCCAGAGCCGGAAAATCGACAATTCGTCGGACTCCCGCACTTTCTTTTCATGCAATTTCACGTTTTATCAACATTTTAGGAATTATACATTCATAATCATGCATAGGAGATAAGATATAGTCGAAACAGGGAAGTCATGGTCCGACAAAATATCGATTTTCCGGCTCTGGAAGTGCACAGTAGCAACTTTTGAAACTAGTTTTGGACATCGCTCATCTAGCTGTACATGCGCGTATGGGTCGAATTCAGAATCCCTTCCGTTTAGTTTGGTGCTTCCCTTGTTAGGGATATCGCTGCTAAGCCAGCGATCATTGATAATAGGCATAATATGGAATAGTATCAATAATATCATACTCACTCGCACACGCGAGAAGAATAAACATCATGCGATGGACGCCGAGAACAGCGATTGGTTTGTACAGAATCATAAAGAGTATCTGCAATTTATCCAATGATTTTCGCCTGTGGCCGTATGCATGAACCGTTTTGAGGGGAAAATGTGACGTCATTAGCGTAGGCGGAATACTCTTGAAAAACGCCTCTGCCTATGCCAATGACGTAACATTTTTCCGAAAACGGTTCTCCGTTGTTCATGCATACGGCCACTGATTACAATCGCTTGCTCAGAAAATCCGCTACTTTGAAAGCACTAAAGTGGAACGACTTTAACAAAATATTACTTTCATAAAAATATAAATCTAATGGAAAACTCGCGTACACTTCCTATGGGTCTTGAGGCAGCGTAGAAAGCGGAGAGGGCGGGTGATCCGGTTTCAAGGAATCCCGGACGAGAAACGAGAGATTGCACAAGAATGATCAAGAAGGAATCGGTACCGGCAGTTCTGAATTCATGAAAATTAAGGATAAGATCAAATTGAATTTAATTTATCTACGCCCGAGAGGAAAAACATTTTCAAGAAAGATAATGTAATATCTATCACAATTATTACAATATAAATGCACATACTACACAATTACATAACTCGAAAATTCATGTTTTAACTGATGGATAAACAAATAAACAAACAAATCTGTACCTCATCGATCTCATGAATTGTATGATAATCAGGAATAGGAAGCGAGGTCCACGAACGATCTGCCAGCTTACACTGTAAGGAAACGACAATGTTACTATTTTGTATGGAAAAGTTTTTTTTACCTTATCAGGCCCGTTTAGCGGCAACCATTCCCTCCCTAATGATTCTGTGCTTGATAAAGTCATTGAATAAATAAAAAAATAACAGTGATATCGCGTACCGTACAGCCTTTCTGAACGAACTCTCCTCCTTCTCTGGTGATTCATCGTCCTGAAATTTCAAATATGAATACATTAACTATTAGTGATTGTGTTTTAGGGAATTCCGAACTTCAGCCAAGCTACAATAAATTTCATTATAGCATATTTTACTCGTTGTTATATGAGCAATCCTATGTGCAAAAGTCGGGAAAAGAAAAGAAAAATGGCCTGCGAGTGTGTAAAACGTGGACAATTTTCTCTGACTTTCTGTATTTCGACTTTAGCTTAGATTTTTTAACTTAAAAAATTAAATTTTGAAGAGACACACCTTATCCATCTCAATCTCCTCATGTAGTTCGTGTTCCTTCTTTGTTTCGAGGAAGTAAGCACCAAATGACATGCTCATCGCTCCGAATATGGCTATGATCACTGCACCGATCTGTATATTTTGAATTTTTTGAATTATTGAAGATCAAGACTAAAAAATGTTTTCATGATTTTTTGTGTTAATGGAAAGCTTAACAAAACATGCTATACTGCATGAATGACACTAAAGATCGATAAACCTCAGAGACCGTATCCATGAACGTTGGCAAACCGTTTGCCCGCAAACGTAACGTCACAAGCGTAGGCCGATAACCCCCCCCCCCTCCTACGTTTATGACGGCACGTTTGTCGACAAACGGCCTCTGAGGTTTATCGATCTTTAGTGTCATGCATTCAGTAGTGTGTTTTGTCAAATTTTCCATTAAGACAAGAAAAAATCATGAGAATATTTTTTAGGCTTGATCTTCAATAATTCAAAGATTACTGAACCTGGAATCGTGTGAAGTTCTTCGACTCCTCAGAGAAAACATTAAAAGGAAAGACGATCGATCCTCCGAGGATTCCGAAGAGTTCGGCGTATACGAGGCAACGGACGCGTTGCTGAAGAGGAAATCTATGATTCGAGACAACCAACAAAACAACGAATTACCCAACTTAAAGCGATACCCCAAGCTAATTTGAAACTCTCCGCTCTGGCCACACTCTCTCGCTTTCTTTGTCTACGAGAGAGCATTGCCAATGCGGAGAGTAAAATTAGCTTGGGGTGTGCCTTTAAAGGCACATCATGAGCAAATTTGAAACTTTCCCTCTCCAGCAATGCTCTCTCGCTTTCTTTGTCTACGAGAGAGTGCTGCATAGTAAAATTTGCTCCGGATGTGCCACGCTCTTTCACAAATATTGGTATAGATACAACCGGGACTTAAGTTTATGCCAATGGCTAGGCATAAAAGATCATATAATTTAATTTTACATTTAACGCGCAAGCAAGCATATTCTTGTACATTTATTAATATTATAAATTTAAATATTATTTATTTATTATTTATTTAAATATTATTAATTTAAAAGTAATAACCGCATGTTCCGAGCACGCTTCCACGAGGACTCCACAGTAGGCCGATAGAACGAGAGTGAGGATAGTATCGAAGAGGTAGACACTGAAGAGAAGATGACAACCGACTATGACACTGTTCGTTCTGAAATTAAATTAACAATATTATAATAATAGATGTACAGGTATAGGTTTGCATGTACATACGTAAAATGTAAATTATTTAAAAGAAATACGTAGATTAGTTATATTGTGCCTTATGGTGTTTCGGCCGCTACGTCTATGAAATATTGATCTTTGATCTTTGATCTATGATCTCTACATCATTCACAATCGTTACACTCTTTATCTATGGGTTTCAATTCATCTCTAATTACTGCAAGTAGCGTTAAACTTCTATGAAAAATTACACTTCTGTGTTTTATTGGCTTTATGTAATCAATTAAAAATAGACACTCACGTAGACCATGGAAACCAGAAGATTAAGAAGGATAGAGCGAAGGCTGGGCCACAATATAGAATTACCTGAATTCAAGCAATCAGTAATATTATTGTTATAAATTTTCCTCTTCGTTCAGTACGATGATTTTGTTAATCGTAAGAAGCCTCAAAGCGCCATTTTTTACCAAACAGGTAAGGACCATAATGTTTAGTTTTAGAAACTTCAGAACTGCAATGGTAAATTGAATGCCATTGTATCTAGCTGCTGTATTCTGTCCATCATACATGATGTAGGATGAGAACCGATGAATACGAACCGCCTAGATGATAACTTTTTGAATACTTTGTCCATTTATTGGGGCTTGTCTCTAAGATGCAAAGAGTTATCATACAGCCGTTTCTCATTCATCGGTTCGCATCCGACCTACAGAGAGAAAAGTTCCCTAGCTTCGTCTCTTTACCTAATTCTTCCCTCGCGGGTAAGGAAATCATTCCAATTCGAGTCATTCGAGGAAAAGGGGAGCAGGGTTAAATTCCTTTATCTATCTATGAGGGAAGAATTCCGTTTTGAGACTGTTATTTTTTCTGTGGGGTAGTGCTCCAGATCTTTCTAGGTCATTTGGATCGATAGATCACTCCTTATCAATCATTCTCAATGATACCAAATGATAAATGACCATCATCATCATTCTCTAGTATGGAGTTTGTACTCTTCCCACTGGCGCTATAGCCTATCGCCAATGAACTAATTTATAATAATTTAATGCATATCGGAATATATTGTAACCGTTGCTTCAAAAAACATCTAAACCTTTAAAAAAAATTTTTTTACTTTACACTGCCTAATTAGCATAAGATTGAATGATATTAATGAGAAATTCTTGAATGGCAGTCTCCCGTTCGATTGACTGGGACAAACAACGCGCGACTGATAACACCGAAAGCATAAAAATATATAAGGAAAAGCGCGTAACGAGAGAGTGAGAGCACTAGAGCCTGTCGTGGGATGATGAGAACATTGTGCAATTCCAACCTTTCTACGGTCCATAATCCAAGTCATACCGCAGAAGCCAATGTCCTGAAAATAGTCAGTGAATACATATAATAATAATATCTTTATGTGGGTTTAAGGTGAGAAGATAATGAGATACATAGAGAAATTATAAGCGAAATATGCAATAGTTAAACATGCAAATGTACTCATAAAATTAGATATTAATGAATCTAAAGTAGTTATTAGTAGAAGCGAGATTCACTGTTTCGGCCATTAGGCAATATTCTGGACACATAAATACAATACCACAACGAGGTAGTAAGGTTGAATAAACAGATAATGGGTATTTGTAATCAATTAATTAAACCTGGAAGTATCCCATAAGTGGATCGTTGACTGCATTCCAAACGAGGAATAGTGCCTGAAATTTGAATTATTGATATTTATGTAATTTAATTTTCGGTAATCAAAAACTTTCTATAATAATTTACGACCTGAACCGTACGCAAGGAATCCGTCGAGATGTGGTAAATATCGAGAAAGACCTGAAATCAATCAATCAAGCATGCTATAAACGGTGTGCCAATCAAACAGGCATGTAAGTAAACAAAATTTTAAAATTCAGTATATTGTATTCAAGGGTATAAATTATTAGGGACGTAAGTCTATGATGAGGAAAGAGAGAGGTAGACGAACTTGTCGCTATATATATATGGGAAATCAAAAAATAAATAAATAAGCAGAGATAGCGGATGACTTACTTTCATATAGTACATCATGTACACGGACAGGAAGGTGGAGAATCCGAAGCAGAGAAAAGCGACCATCAGGGGTTGAAAGTGCTTGGACGTCCGAAAACTGCGCTGAAATCATTTAAAAACTGATAGGTTTGTCGTTTTGTTATTATTGTATACCACGTTTTTCTTACATAAAAGCTCGAATGTTATTATTTTGTTACAATTATTTTTAAGAAAAGAATTGCTTAAAATTGTATGCCCTTCAGTGAAAACAGACAATTTGAAATTGATTTGTTGAATTTGAATTTGGACAATTTGAAAAATTGAAAATGTCTACTCTGTTGTGTTACAAACAAGGCTTCAATTTGGCACGCACGCTTACTACAAAGAAAAAAGATCTCACCAATCCCTTGGCCTTCACTGGCGCCGACGCAATCGCCGCCGTAGTGTCCATCTGAACTCGGTACGTCGACATGATCAGGGATCAAAGATCAAAGATCACAGCAGACTCTGTGGGCAACCGGGACCCCGACTGCCTCTATGGTACTACACCAGGGTACATTTCTTATCAATTGAGGAGGAGTGTGGGAGATTATACTCACATTACCTATCGTTTTCGATAGTTGGGGTGTGTGTTTATGTGTGCGGAAATGTACCAGTGACATGGAAATGTCTTGATAACGCGATAGTAGCTCGGATTAGACTACATCCTAAGCACAGTTTAAGCATACCGATCAAGCTCATATCAGTTTGATTAACCAGTCGGAACACATGGTAAGAGAGAGGGGATTTGGAGAGGGTGCAGATAGACAGACGATTAGTGTTTAGATATATCCTTCAAAGATCGAGATTAATCAAGGCCAATCACACGAAAATAGATAAATTCATCTACAGGCACATAAACTGTTTGCAATAGTACAGACATATTGCCTTTTCCCTTCATTATTTTTTATTTTATCTTTAACGAAAGACAGAGAGAGGTGAAAGTGAAAATCAATAAAATTATGGAATTCATGTTTTAACTGATGGATAAACAAATAAATAAATAAACAAGCAAACAATCAATCATGACACCCGAAAAGGGTGTGAAAGTATATGAGCAGATTTGTGGCAGATTATACCTATGGATCAACACTACTTCCCTCTCTCGAACATCTGTTCAATTGGAAAATTTGCAATTTAATGACCTTTATCAAGCAAAGAACCAATTAGGAAAAAAAGAACGAATGATTGCCACTAAACGACTGATTAGTCTGGGCGTGCTGAGGCAAAATTGGAAAACAGAACTAAAATTGTTACCACACAAAAATGTCTGATTTTTTATTTGTTTTCCATGTATTTACTACTTTAGATCGATCGAAATACGCTTTTCCCCTAGCAGTTTTTGGCACCCTTCAGAGTCTTTGTCCAATTTGATTAAAGCTTCATGAGAGCCAAGTTCAAGTGCTCGGGCTACTGTAGCAGAGTGTTATTATCGATTCGTGGAATGACAACACAAGAACCGGAACTAACAGTGGCAATGAAATCGAGTACACTGCAATAAAAACGAGACAAGTTCAAATAAATTAGTGAGTGATTGGAGGCGCGTCTACAAAGACGAAAACATATCATAGAATAGAATGAGTAGAGTGCAGTGGAGGGATCGTCGATGTTACAGCAAAGACGAGAAGAAACACCACGAGAACGACACAAAAAGACCAGAAAGGAAGCACTATGTAATGATTATTAATCAGTTAAAACGGGTAGAATACTTTTAAAGGGAGTTGCCTCTCTCAATGGTCTCATTGCGCACACTATTTCTCTGTTCTCAAACAACGAGAGAGCATTACGCGTCGTAGAGACCATTGAGAGATGTTACGCTCCCTTTAAGGCACAGGATCTGTAAATAATATTGTAATCGATGATCTGTTCAATAGTTGCAAAAATAAAAGAAAATCAGAGAATAATTTCTGCTTTTTACGCACTCTCTCGGAAAGGAAATACACTTGAAGCGCTGTGTTGGAGAAGTAGTGAGTATTAGTCAGTTAACTTGGGATTTAAGAAGTTTCGTTGAAAAGAGATTCGGCCTTACTGACTGAATGGGCCTTGAGTTATCACTGGTTTACATCACACGCAGGACTTCGTGTGCCTTGAATAACGGGTTGTACCTTTACCTTTTTTGCCTTTAAAATGGGTAGAATATTTTTAAGGCGCAGTGTACGTTAATGATTGTTCAAGCAATATTGATGTACTCTCCGATCTCGCATGATCTATTAAAAAGTAACGAAAAGAAAAAAAAATCAGGTAATAATCTCCATCTTTCACGTACTCTCCAGAATCTTTCTCGTTTCTTTTCATCACTCTTTTAGACCATGAAAGATATGGTAGGTTCAAAGGTCACAGAGTTTGAAATTCGATCGACTACTCTATTAAATATGTGTTTCAGAACTATAGTGGCAAGAGATTGGGAACAAATATTTTCATGTTTGCCCCCTTGATAATGCGAACAGGGAAGGGTGTGACTGATTGGAGTGATTAGGAAGAATGGCACTATTGATTTTCCCCGAAGGGTTGCCTTAGGGACCAAGCTAATTAGAAAATCTCCGCTCTCGCCATACTCTCTCGCTTTCTTTGTCTACGAGGGAGTATTACCAATGCAGTGAGTGTAAAATTGGTTCGGGGTGTGAACCTAATGCAATGTGATCTCATACGTAAGCCAATGAGACATTTATGTGAGTAAATATAGATACCACATCTTTATTGGATGTATGATAAATAAATAAAAATAAATATACATAAGATGTAAGCAGAAGCCGGAACGAAATACTCTCGTCATGTACCCAATTTGCCGTTCACAATTCCAAACTCCATAAACAAATGTCACAAAGGGTAATTTTAAAAAATTAGTTCGCGATTTATGACTTCTGTCTTTTCTCCTAGCGAAAAAAAGAGAATCGTTATTTTTTTAGAATAAATGAGGAAAGAATAATCGGTGATGCAACTGCCAATCGATTCTTCTGATGAGGAAAACATTGACAACCAGAAGAGGACCTGACCTATAAAATATCGATTGATATTGAGGAATATATTGACTATTTTTGGTACCTACCATTACATCGTACGCTACAGCAATCCAGGTTACCTGCCTATCATACCACAAACGGTACAGTAACCACGGTCTAATGTAACGTGCAGGATACCGTAGATCAATCTTCGAATCTCTTATAGCAGGAGTCGTAATCGCTGGAGTTACTCTGGTATTTTTCCAGCCTAGAACCCGGTAAATTTAAAGACTGGATCCATGCGGTTGGTCAGGCTGGAAATATACCGGGTTCCAGGCCGAAAAAAATACCAGAGTATCTCTCTCATGTATTAACACTCTCGTTTCATCAGTACCATTACCTGATTCAGAATAAAATAAACACTGTAAGGTACGTATAATACAATAGCTTTTGCTGCCTTTATTTCCCTTCATATTTTGTTCAATGTCACATACAGTCTTGATTTGTTTGATCTCGTCTTATTGTTACCTGAAATTCCCTAGTCGTTCTAGTTGTTTGGAGGAGTAGGACTGTCTCGGTTAGCGATCCGATACGGGCGTTTATAGTCATGTTTCCTCGCTGAAATATATGAAAAAACAAAAGATCAAAGATCAACGATAAGTGATCCAGTACCAGGGGGATTAGGTACTGTAATGTGTTTCTATGTCTTCCATGTTCTCCATTATGATCAAATATCCAACAGAGGACAAGGAAGACCGCTAAAAAGATGGTGGAACGAGATTACGAAGAGAATTGGACAACGCTGGTGGAGCCTAACTGATGACGAATGGACACCCTAACGCCTGATCAGCGCAACTATGCGACCCCTGATAAATTATGTTATGTTATGTTATGTTATGTCCCATTACCTCAATGTTCTCTTCCTTCGGACATCACACTATTTCTCACCCCATATCCATCTTAATAGTTGTTCCACTCCTAAGGGGATGAAAGAAATCATGGATGGCAAGGTACCAATCATTGCCACACGATTCAAATCCTGAACGATAGGTGTCCATAAATGGCCACCAGGCAAAGAGACGCGAGGAGAGATGGTGCGCATCCTTCTTTAGGGGCGTGGCTTAATAATAGTATGATAGATAGGCCAGTCTTGTTCGACATCCAACTATTAGTAACTTATTGTTTGGTTTATATTCTTCTAAACCATGACTGCTTTTCCCGTTGAGCGAACTCCTCTACCTGCAGAAGAAGAGTACAGAATAAGATTTGTGAGTTATTATTTCTAAGATTTGTATTATTATATTATTTAATGCTTTGATGCCTTTTGACTTTACTCACTATTATAATATTATTTAATGTTGGTTATGTTTTCGAAAATGAGAGAGCGTAGATCTATGAGGAGAATTTCTTCCTTCCCGATCAAATCGATATCAACTCTTTTACATTACAGGAGCGCATTCGAATGTACGGACGACGACAGATACAGTACGCCAATGATGATCTACAGTATCCCGAGAATTTACAAGACAAGGAGAACGAATCGGAAAATGACGATTGTAGTGACTTTGATGTGAGTTATCTTTAATAATAATAATAATAATAATAATAATAATAATAATAATAATAATAATAATAATAATAATAATAATAATACTAATAATAATAATAATAATAATAATAATAATAATAATAATAATAATAATAATAATAATAATAATAATAATAATAATAATAATAATAATAATAATAATAATAATAATAATAATAATAATAATAATAATAAAAAAATAATAATAATAATAATAATAATAATAATAATAATAATAATAATAATAATAATAATAATAATAATACTTTATTATGATGTTGAGTAATGAATATTACATATTATCTAAGTCATCTTTAATCCTTGATTTTTTATCTTTGATCTTTGATCTTTGAACTGTCAGATCGACATGGGTGGTCCTGAAGACTTAATCTATTCACTCCCTTCAACGCCCTTCTCTATCCACGTAGAAAGCGATACCGAAAGTGAAAATGATTCTGATGAGAATGATGAGAGTGATTCTGCCGTTGTCGGAGATGATGAGGTTAGTGCCTAATATTTGATCTTTGAACTTTGATCCTTGATCTCTAATCTTTTCCCTCCATTCAGAACTCTGATACTGATGACTGTTGATCCTCCAGCTACCGTACCCTATGATTTCTATCGTGTCGATTATAATCATCCCATGTTGTACAATAATTCGTCGTAATTTTAATAATCTATTCTTGCAATTGTTATAATGAATCTTTAGGACCAATCTAACCTCTTTTTATTGGTTTGTAAAATGAATAACGTGGAATCTGTATTACTCCTTTTCTTGCTCTCACTAGACCATTTCTTTCCCTGTTTCTCACCCATGTTCAGTTAGAAAATAAATATAGTTTTATACCAAGATCTTTATGCACGTTCTAATCACACAATGCACGATATAGTCACACAAAACGTTATCGAGCCTCTAGAAGAGACGCAGCTCGACTATAGTGAGAGAACGTGAAATGACATGAACAGATTACAGTAACCTCGCTGTGAGTTCAACTGGGTCAAAGTCCGCATCGGTCTTATAGTCAAAACGCTGATAATTATAGCTCTTTTCTCATCTCTCGATGTTCTTCTCAAGTATTATAAGCGAAATATGTAATAGTTAAACATGCAAATGTACTCATAAAATTAGATATTAATGAATCAAAAGTAGTTATTAGTAGAGGCGATATTCACTGTTTCGGCCATTAGGTTCATGTTTCATGTATCTCTAATATACCATTCGAGGTCAGACAAAATCGTTTTCATTCGATTCTACTGATGGAAAGCAATTAAATTAATAATATTAATAGATGTACAAGAACAAAGTAAGCATGCACTTTAAATGTAAATTTTTAAATAAATAAGTATAGGGTTTCTTTGGTTTCTTCGATCATTCAGGTATAAAAAGGTAAAAGGCACAACCATTTTTTCAAGGCACACGAAGTCCCGCTTGCAAATTATCACTGATAGGGCAGTGATAATTCACGGCTAATTCAGAATGGAGGCCTAATCTTTTGTTCGTACATATTTTGACCTGCGATACACGTATGCGGTCGTTTTCTTAAATGGAGAGAAATATCTCTCAGAGACGGAAGAATAAGAACTTGCAAGCAAATTCCCCCTGCCGCTGACTTACTCTTCTGCACTTAGTGCTGATAAGATAAATGTGTTGTATTGTATTGTACAGGTATGCAATATCCATATATAAATTCATTTTTTGCTATTTCGTAGCACGCACAAACAAAATTCAGTGATGAACGGCAGGTAATCTGTTTGAGTGCCGCATGTGTCGCAGTTGCAGCAGAAGGAAGAATTGATCGATTGAGAGCTAGATCAATTGAGATTAGTGATCGATTGATTATTGATTGATTATGGTTACTAGGTAGATCAGTACGTTCTCCACTTCGTCTTCGTTTATCTCATCAACTTTGGATCTCTCGAGTTTGTGAAATTCGATGCCAGCTTGTGAATATTGTTAATATTATGGAGCTTTATGTCATAAATAATTAATTATTAAACTTTTCGCTCATGTATGATGACAGAAACGAGATCGAACAGGCGTAAATTGTTTTCATGAGTGGAAAGATTTTCAGATAAAATATATATATTACGCATCGTTTTGAATGAATGGTCCTCATCAACTAGTCAGGCGTTCAGTCAACTTGGTTTGCGATTCGGGGTCGTAAATAACGGTAAAGATACAATTTCGACTTTCATAGATTCTAGATCACGTTTCGAATAATCTTCTGCTTGAAAAGTCCTCTCCCATTTTGTTTGGAATACCGTAACAGATGTACGGTTTACATTGGATACATTACCGATAAAAGCGCACAGACGACCATAGATTGTAGATCACTCTTTTCATGTATTTGGAACTCTTTTCTATAGTTATCATTGCTTGCATATGCACGTTGATAAATTATATGTGTACAATAGTTCTGTACGTGACAATGATTTCATGACAATGGCAATGACAAGACATGACAATGACAAGAGCAGTGAATTATACATATCTGATGTTTTAACAAAGTTATTGCCACTGCGTTACACTTTCTTGTGTCCATGAATCTAGTTTATTCATGCCATACATATCATGAATAATTCAGGAAATGAAGATCCGTTGACATACTCCGGTATTTTTACCCGCGGGGCACACCGTTCCCGTTGTGTACGCCATGGGGTACACCGCGGGGCAGAACACTTAGACGGTGTGCCCCGCGAGCTGTGACTCTAGACGGTGTGCCCCGCGAGCAAAAAATACCGGAGTACTAAGGCCCGTAATCGATAAAGATCGAACCTAGTGATGAACTAATTCCTTGTTTTCAAATATCAATTGCTAAAGTGTGGAAAGAAATCATAGATCACTCGGATGTTTTTGCACGACAAAATGATGAAACGTTAGGAACTTTGAACTGGTAAAATTTGAACTCAGAGTTTTTGGACGAAACTATTGGTTTCAAAACGTTGGCTTGAAATTTCAATTTTCATTTTTTTTCCATATCGAATCTATCTATAGAATCTATAGGGCAGCACCGAAAAAGTCAGAGATTGTAGATCACTAAAATGCATTCATGGGAATGTTTGTCAAACTTATCAAATGGTCGAGATTGCACATTGTTAGAGTTATTGTATAATACTAGATTGATTCGAACTTTTTTACACATTTTTGATTCCTTATAGGGAGCGTTACCTCACTCAATGGTCTCTTCATTGTGCACACTATTTTTTCTGTTCTCTAACAACGAGAGAGCATTGCGCGTCGAAGAGACCATTGAGTGACGTTACGCTCCCTTTATATTTTTGGCGATAGAGCAGATGTTGAAAAGTGATGCGATTGTGCAAAAAACCTCATGTCAATTTATCACAACATCGCTCTATGTTATTATCTGCGCGTCCGTTCACAATAAATCCTGATATTTTCATTGCCAATCTTTTTTTTGTACTTGCATCATGTATCTCTGACCTCTCCCAGAATGAGTTCAACTGTGAGGCATGTATGTAGGTTCCAATGATTCCAATGATGCACCCTCTCTCCAAACCATGCTCCAGCTTTTCGAAACTATATGAGATTACACTTCCCTACGGAAGATCAGGAACTGATTGGGGGGTCTTCGAACTAACTTCCTGACAATGAACTAACAACTAAATTCAACTAATTCAATTAACAACTAAATTCCTTCTCGTCTTCCCTTGAAAGACGAGATTTTCCAATCATTTTTTTGATACCTCGAAAAGCAAACAATTCTTCTGCCGAGATAGAGAGAGAGGTCACAGGTCATGGACGGTATCTTTTGCGGTTCAAAAATGATGGGATAAAGAAATTTGTCCAAAAATATTCGACTCAATCTAGTAGAATAACTGTGGTTATCGCAAACATTGTATAAATTCGATCATTTGATAAGTTTGACAAACACTCCCAGGCGTTTTCCTCGACTCGAGTTTTAATCAGGGCTCTAGTGTCTAGACCAACTATCTGTCTGTACCCATTTACCTTTGAACATCAGACATGCTTGAGAGGATTCAAGATCTTAATCTGTAATAATTTATTTCATTATACTCCTTAAACGGGCTAACACTCTTGTCAACGGACTCTTCAAGAGTCTATGCTCTCTCGTTGTTAGAGAAC
This sequence comes from Parapristionchus giblindavisi, assembly GCA_943737045.1. Classification (NCBI taxonomy): domain Eukaryota; kingdom Metazoa; phylum Nematoda; class Chromadorea; order Rhabditida; family Diplogasteridae; genus Parapristionchus; species Parapristionchus giblindavisi. Next base: position 1,730,848 of record CALSFV010000210.1, on the reverse strand, counting down.
AGAGAAATAGTGTGAGCAATGAGGAGGCCATTGAGAGCGGTTAAATAAAACAAAAAGATAGATGGAAAGTCTTCTGACAAGTGTCAATGTGTCATGTCATTGTAACTGTCACTGTCACTAAGCGAAGTAGTCTAGATGATTTAATTATTCCACTTTCTTTATCCGACGATTAGCACTCTGTGCGTACCTAGAACATCCCTGTCCTTCCCCCTATATCTCCATGCATTATGAGCTCATGAATGGTATACTTGTCCAATTGAGGAACATCTTTCTCCGTCTACTAGGATATAATACCGCTATACTCTCACTATCTCCCAGTAAACAAACGTTTGCTTTGTCGATGAACGTTCACTGTTCTCTTTATGCAGAGTACGACGCGTTCCCCGACAAAACAGACATGGTGTATGTACCTATTTGTACGCTATCAATATCTCTGTTAGATTCCTTATATCAAACAATCACACAACGCGCCCCTTGTCGTATCCCATAGACGTCTTACTTCTGTCTAAAGCATATATTATCTGGTTTATGCGTTTTACGACAACTTGTAACTGACTATATTATTCTAATAATTATTCTATTTTTCTATATTATATTATATTATATTTTATATTATATAATTAATAATTCTATGCTAGACTATGCTCTCTGATTCGTAAACCACATATACTTTTCCTCCAGACAATCCCCTGTTTACACTGATCCTGGTGTAATTTCTTCAATGTGTTTACGATTCGCATTAGTGATATGTGAGTAGGTTAAGCTTAATGAACGGAGCATATGTACACGTTACTCTTGAAAAGTGGTTCTTTGTCAGAATAAAATGAGGGTGGTATGTACACCAGTCATTGTGCGTTGATATATTTCCAACGATGACATTATCACTTTCTCGTGCTAGCTACCAGCCCTTTCAATTTGGGGCCTGGATGCGCAACACAGTCTTGCATTGTCAGTAAGCTGTTGTATTGAATCCGCGAGTGCCAGTTACGTTGGTCTGTAGTCATTTTGTGTAGGTGTGTTGTTGTGATCATTTATCTAGCTCGTGACTCAACCGACTACTGATCTACAATCCTTCATCACCATGTATGACCCCTCAACACCAGAGTATATCACTAGGATTGGGCGTAATGCTTATTGTGCGCAAAATTGATATGATGGGTGCGAGAGTCCTCATGAATCTACGTAGGGTTCATCTACGTAGCCTTCATTTGGTCTTTCTGTCCTGCCCAAATCGACGATATCTAACAATAAGACTACATATCCATGATCGTCGTTGAAATGGACAAAAATGAAGATGACTTGGAAGCGCTGGTGAAGAGGTATGAATTTGTTCAGTTAAAGGGAGCGTAACCTCTCTCAACGATCTCTTCAACGGTCTCTAGTTGTTAGAGAACAGAGAAATAGTGCGCGCGATGAAGAGACCATTGAGAGAGGTTGCTCTCCATTTAACGATCTCCGTTCTTTGTCAACGAGTTGTGAGCAATTCGTCGTTGCTATGGGTTTCTGCTCAAAGGTTACTGTAAGAATTTGCATTCGTTAAGTTTTCACACTAAATCTTCTGGAAGATCGCCAAGATCCATGTCATACCATATAGCACGCGTGTCGCATAAGGTTCGAATAAACGGTGGCACATTGAAAAAGTCGAAAATGAGCAGAGGCCATTTTTCGGTAGTCCATAGGGTCCCTAACAAATTGGCAAGAGCTTTTTTGCATATCTTCATTTTTGACGTCGAGAGACGACGTCAAACTTTTTGGACGCCGAAAATTGCCGACTTTGGAGCTCTGTAGATCTTCGGGGTGTGGTTTTCGTGTCGAGTCGTCAACAGAAGATTGTCCTGGAATGACAAGGAGAATGCGCCTGCATTATTGCCAGGTCTATATTTTAATTAGTATTTTTGTAAATCGATTTTGTGATAGGGTTAAAAACAGAAATCGAAGCCGAAGGTTTTCAATAGCTCAATCGACTAATCTCGACGAGAGAATTTCAACGGTATACTGAACGTTTTTGTATGTGGTTGCGCTCGGAAGTTATGAGCATTTCAAAATTTTTCATTGCGTGGGATCACACGAGAGAAGAGTGACGCAGCCAGTGATCTACCCACTCATCTGCCTCGTATGAACAATTCACCCATTCTCATTAGTTTTACTGTTATTCTAGTACATCTCCTATCTATTATTGATAACTTTTGAATATTCATTTCCATAATTCAATTCATAAATCATAGCCAATCAATGCACTTTGAATGCAAATTACAGTATGACAACAAAGAGGTTTCAAATTCATTGGAATATTTCATCACGCTCTTCCTCGACCACCATCCTAAAACATTCATCTTCGAGTTGTCCAAAAATTTTCTCGTCCTGATCCTCTCCCTCCTCCCTCATCGTTCAGCGTCCCCCGACTCATCCACAATTCTTCTCTTTCTCGTCCTGTTATAGTTTACACCTACTGATAAGTTAAAGTGTATTCTCTTTTCTTTGTTTCATAATCACAAACATTTCAATTTGCCTTGTAAATTCATTATTAGTTCTTTCAATTTCAACAAATGGAAAACCAGCAAAAGATCACTGCGGCTAGGAGGATCGAACCCCTGATCTTCAAAAGTAAACGCCGACATCTTATCCACTACACTACAGATAGTTGTTTGGAAGGTTGACAGAAGAGTTTATCAACCAATCAGGATGGCTTGTGCTGGAAACAACACAAATTTCACAGTCAAAAAATCTTGGAATGCTCATATCTTCCGAGCGCAACCACATACAAAAACGTTCAGTATACCGTTGAAATCCTCTCGTCGAGATTAGTCGATTGAGCTATTGAAAACCTTCGGCTTCGATTTTTGTTTTTAACCCCATCACAAAATCGATTTACAAAAATACTAATTAAAATATCGACCTGGCAATAATGCAGGCGCATTCTCCTTTTCATTCCAGGAAAATCTTCTGTTGACGACTCAATACGAAAACCACACCCCGAAGAGCTACAGAGCTCCAAAGTCGGCAATTTTCGGCGTCCAAAAAGTTTGACGTTGTCTCTCGACGTCAAAAATGAAGATATGCAAAAAAGCTCTTGCCAATTTGTTAGGGACCCTATGGACTATCGAAAAATGCATTAATATGTGGGGGTCAAAAAATGTGCCAACCACCCCCGGATTTTACTCGATTCTTCAGTGACACGCGTGATAGAGTTATTATGATGCCAATAATAGTCTTCATAATTCGTGAACACCCTGTAAAATGCAAGAAGGACTAAATGAATTTGTTTGCGAGAATATTTGCACTATTCAGAAGTCACTTCTATACTTCCTGATTTATCTGACAATTGGGGTTATATTGACTTTGTGACAGATTTGTTTTCCAAAATACCGAAATCCAGTAAATGATTCTATTTATGTTTGTTTGTTCTCGTACTCGATGACAACACTGGCAATATATAAAGAACGTGCTAAGTGCTAAATAGCGGAAGTTTTTATGATCTTTGATCTTTGATCTTTGATCTTTGATCTTTGATCTTTGCTAGATTATACATTCGGGGGGCCGATCTCCGAACTGACAAGAGATGGGCAATTCCGGTCGAGCAAAGACAAAGAGGATTGACTATATTATAGAAGATAGAAGAGTCCATTCCGATAATATTCACTAGTAGTTGAAGTCAATACATTCATATGTATGTTAACCATTCCCCGGTTAACCATTCCCTAAGTTAACCATTCCCAAGTTAACCATTCCCTATGTTAACCATTCTCAAGTTAACCATTCCCAAGTTTACCATTCCCAATTTACCAATGACTAAGTTAAACACTTCATTGCAACCATTCTGACGATAACCATTTCCCAATTTTACTTATTTTAGTCGTTTTCATTATGGATACTGTTCATATTTCATTTATTAATTCGTTTGTCTTACTGGGTTTAAGTATTAAAAGATAAAATGTGCCCCTTCTGAAAGTACGGTTTCTGCTAGTCCCACTGCTTTTGGTTTTCATGTTTTCGCCGCACAAGTTGTCTATACGTATTCATAAAAACTTATCAGAATTAGTGGAGAAGCTAGCGGGAATATGACAACAACCTTTGGCTTCTTCAATCTTCGTTAACTTTCTTCGTCTTCTTCGTGTCTTTTCTACACAATGCGAAATTGCTGTAGCGGCGCGCTCTAACTTCCTGGTCTCTGCCAAACCGCAACGTTTCGTACTATTTTGAGTCAACTATCCTTAAAGGCACAGCCCACGCTAATTTTACAATACTCTATCGTAGACGAAGAAAGCGAGAGCGTGTGGCCAGAGCGGAGAGTTTAAAATTAGCTTGGGGAAGCGCTTACACGACTTGAAACATTATTATCATTATACCAACTCTTTTCATTCTCATTCTGAAACATATATGAAGCAGTGGACAATCCTCACTCTAATATTACATTTTAGTCGTCCTCTGTCTCTTCATTACACACACTATCTCGCTCGTTCCATGTCAACGAGAGAGCATAAAGCTATGAAGAGACCGTTGAGCTCACTATAGTCTATAGATATCCCGTTATTCCTTTGTACTCCACTCGCACTATTACTCAATATCTCTTCATACTTTCATATAGAAGTTTATCTCTGATCGACTCTGATCATAGTTATATTATATATGTATCCCTTTTATGCCCCTTCAGTCCCCCTTTTGTAAATCATAGAAATATATCTACATGTCATAGTGTCTAGACGTAGCGGCCGAAACACCACATTATTAGCTAACTTATTTATTTTAAAATATACATTTAAAGTGCATGCATACTTATTCTTGTACGTCTATTAATATTATTGATTTAAATGTATTATTTTGTTAAGTTTACATAAGTCATAAGGTAGCCGTATTCTTATCATTTTTACCCATCAATGTAGTAGTGCAGGTTTTTTGACATCCTGACACCAAATACTTTCAATGAATCGTAATGTTCTTCTAAAAATAGCTGGATTTTTAACTTTAATTTCTCCATATGCACTGAGGACCAAAAATGTGGATGTCCTCCTTAGTGCATATACGATATATATAAGACCAATCCTTGAAAGCGCATCAGCAGTTTTTAATCCGTTCAAAAAGCACGACAAAATAGTCATCGAAAGAGTACAGAATTATTTCACAAGAAGGCTATTTATGCGCTGTTACAGCCATACCTGGGATACTGTGCCCTGTAGCGCACTGAGAAACACCCAGTTGGGCATAGAGTCCTTAGAGAAGCGCAGAGAGCACGTAGATTTGAGGACAGCCATGAACCTACTTAGAGGAAAATATAAAATATCCAATAAAAAATCCCACTATTTTCGCCCTTATACCACACGAAACAGACTCAACTTTAACAACCCCGGATCTAGATTTAATTATAGACATTACAGCTTCTTTCCTAGAGCGGCAAGACTTTTGGTACAACCTGGCAATCAAATAGAGTTTCCCTAACCAATTATGTTTAGTCCCTATTGTTCCAAAGATTCGTCCATTATTCTACTCTTTAACCCGTGAGAATTTCATTGTCATTAGCTTTATCATCATTTTCTTGTCTCGATTCATTTCGTTTCTTTTACTTCTATCACACGTTTCACTGTTTACTCATGAATACGTATAAAAATATTATATATATACTTGTTATGATTACTGAATTGGCCTTGGAAGATCACTGGCCTAGCAGTGATCACCCGCAGGACTTCGTGTGAATTGATTAACGGGTTGTACCTTTACCTTTTACCTTGTTATAACTATTATTGATATATCTTTGGACGCAAGTTCAACAACAATGCTGGTTATCGTTGTAACAAATGACGCATCGGAAACACGGTGGGGGGGGGACGATTCGCTAAGTGTCACCACTCCATTGATATACTCTGATTACACTCTGTTTTGATCATTGTCGGGGGTCGGTAGGTCACTCTTGCACCAATCGATAATGTTTTTGTCTGTGTTCTATGAATTAGGCGAGAGAGTAGGGGAGATTGAGAGGGCGCAGGCAGGTCAGAGAGTGATGAGAGAGTACGCGGGATGAGGAGAGCACGCATCAGAGATCACTTTTGGCCATTCATTTGGTAGCACCAACAGTTGTCCGGGGACATCTCTCAATTTGTCATTGACCATTCCTACAGTATCGCTGTTTTCTCTGACTCTTATCATATCTAATATGACTTGGTCTAACGCTTTCCATCTTTTTGCTCTTCTAACTATAGCTTTCTTTGTGCTTTTGAGTTTGGATGGCTTTTCCATATAAGACCACCATGGTCACTTATCCTCGAGTCTTCCCCCCCCATAGTACGAATCGCCCCATGGAGAACCATAGTCTATTGTATGTCTTTTTTCTACAATCGGACAGAATCAAAAGAAAAATTGAATTTTCATTTGCTCCATAGAGTTTCGTGTAATTCGTGAAACATAACCAATTCAGCGTTGTTGATCGGCTGTCTGGCCTAGTGACTCTATGAGTACCGTAATCTACCGTAATCTTACCGTAACCCTACCGTACTCTTCAGGATGTTCGGTAGAAGTCAGGAGGAGGAGAACTACATCGCTTTATTCGGCACGCGGACACGCTTCGTGGTCATGGTGCTGATACTACTGTGCCTGACGAGTATCTGGTGAGCTTTGATCTTTGATCTTTGATCTTTGATTTTTGATCTTTAAAGGTCAAACATTCTCACATTCAACTTCGCCGTGATATGCATGTCCCCCGTGAATGGTACGGACAATTCGACGGAGGCGGAAGCGGACACGTTTTCCTACACAAAATGTAAGTGCTTCTGACTCTGGTATTTCCAAACTAGTAGTTTACTTACGTTACGTCACAGACTAGCAGTTTGCTGTTAGTTTACTACTAGTGAAAGAACATTTGACGAAATGCATTACCGTATTATACCACGTCTAGTAAACTTACGTTTAACTAGCCGTAGACTTGCAAGTCTACGGCTAGTGGGAAATATAATTAAACTATTAGTTTGAAAATACCAGAGGATCTATTTATTCCTTTCTTTTGTCCCATTAAAATTATAGTATCTCTGTTCGTATAAGGTATAACTCCACGGTATACGGTAAACCAAATAGCATTCACCATTTAAAGTGATCTATCCTCCTTGTAACCGGACCTCTGGGGAATTATATCTAAACGAATTTCGATGCGCATGTCACCAATAAAAATCATGGTTTATAGTGATTCGCATAATCGTTATTTCGTTTAAACAATGCAGATTGCGCTATCTTTGTCTGTAAAGGGTTGGATCAGTACTAGAGATGGTGTGGCCGGTTTAGTACTTCCCCGTTTATCTTCTATTCTCTTACGAGATAGATTATCTGACCCGGGGCCGTATGTTTATAGTATTCACGTGGCATGTTGCTTTTGAAAGACAAGATCAAAATGTTCAACGAGTTCAATATGAAATGTTGCTTGGTTTGTCGACTGCGATTCGGATACGATAGATTATCGATTAATTTTGGAATAAACGCCATTAAACGTCCTTTTTTTAATAGTGAGAGATATTGATCGATACGTCGTAGTCACGTTTTGTAGACCGGCAATAAAAGTGTGATAATCGATGAACCATTACACTAGGAGTTGGAAGATTCGATATATTTTAGTCTATGTCAGGATGGAAAAATAAAATAAAAATACACTAAAATGACGTTAGTAATCTCTCAACTCTTTCTGGAAGTGTCTATTTATACATAATTCAAAGATGTGCACACGAAATCACGTTTTCCTTTGTTATGATTATTCGAGAGTTCTAGCATGATTCGTGTTATCACTCTGTCTCTCTGTGATAAGCTGTATTGTACAGTCTATGGCTAGCACTATCTCGTTGTCTCGTTGTCGCTCTCTCACTTTCGCTTAATCTCTCGTCGTGGGTACTCTCGGTAAGAGAGCTATCGATGATCATAGAACCATGTGCGCCTTCTGAAAGGGACCAATATAGATTGATTTATGTGATAATCCGTTAAGCGTATCATCTATTGGTTGTGTGAAAGAGTGGAACTAAAGTTGGCGATTCATGTAGCAGTCTCTGGTATTTCAGAACTTAAAGTATACTTAAACTATGTCACGGACTTGAAACTGACTTTAAGTTCACTTCAAGTGAAAGAACATTTGGCCTTAAAGTATGCCTTAAAGTATACCACTTTAGATAGACTTACGCTTCAATTTAAGATTTTATAAATACCAGGGATGCTATTGATTTATTGACTTTCCAGCACAGAGTTCATGGATCACGTCTGTTGTGGCGATAGCGGCGCTCGTATGCAATCTGCCCGTCGTGAATATCGTCAATCGAGCCGGTATACGGTAAGACTACAGTATACTTTACCTTATTGATTATGTTACGGTATGCCTGACCTTGCTGATTTATTCGCTACAGTATTATTGATTGATTGATTACAGTACAGTATTCACTCTTCTGGGCGTCGTTTCGGCTGTCGCCACTATTCTTATGCCGACTGCGATTCGGGTACGGTAGATTATCGATTGATTTTGGAATAATTCTCGATTTTGCAGGCCGGCTATGTATGGCTGCTGGTCGCACGTGCATTCCAGGTGAGAGTCTTGGTCTTTGATATTTGCTCTTTGATCTTTGCTCTTTCAGGGGGTCGCATTCGCTGGCAACTTCCCTGTCATCGGCGCTTTCTGCAGTAGATGGACCTACTTCAAACAGGTAGACCTTGATTCAGAATTAGTCAAAACCACACCCCAAGCTGATTGGAAACTGTCCGCTCTGGCAACGCTCTCTCGCTTTCGTTGTCTACGACAGAACGCTGCCAGAGCGGAGCATAAAATTAGCTGTGCCTCTAAGACTAATATAGACTTTAAGACGGCAAGATTTTTCATTGCAGACTGGTTTATTCGTCTCTGTACTGGTTGCGTACGTGCAACTCTCACCGGCGATAACAATGCCCGTCTCTGGTGCCCTATGCTCTGCCTTCTCGTGGCCGTGAGACACATTTCTATTAAATTTCATCACGATTTTTACTTAAAGGGACACCCCAAGCTAATTTGAAACTCAACGCTCTGGCCACACTCTCTCGCTTTCTTTATCTACGAGAAAGCGTTGCCAATGCAGAGACTCAAAATAGCTTGGGGTGTCCCTTTAACATAGATCCCATTGTTTCTATTATAAGATATTTAGTGAACTTGGTTACAGGTTTTATAAAAATCAAAAAAAAATTTCAACAAATCACAATAATATATCAATCAATCAATCCAGATCAGTGTTCTACTGTCACGGTGTCGCGGGCTTCGTACTATTCGTCGTCTACGGTTGCTTCTACCGTAACTCGCCTCAGGTATACGGTAGTCTCACTCCGAAGCACTATCGAACACTGAGTTTATTTCAGAAGCACCCCTTCGTCGGCAACGTAGAGAGTGGCAAGATCAAGATTGGAAAGGCTGTGGCAGAGTAAGCACGAAATAAAGTCAGTTATCGATAGAAACTCATGATGTTACAGTAAGAAGACGCTTCAATCGATACCGTACGCAGCCATATTCCGGACGCCGGCCGTCTGGGCCATTTGGGTTGCGGCTATCGGAAACTTCGTCGCCGTCAATCTCATGTTCCTCTATTCACCCACCTATCTGTCCAAGGGTACGGTAGTCAGTTCGCGATAATTCGTAGTACGGTAGTCAAAATGCGATAAGTAGTAGTAGTCGATAATCTGTTCGTAATTACAGTACTCGGGTTCTCCACCAACTCTACCGGATTCTCCGCAGCTCTACCTCCACTCGCCCAATTTCTGATGAAACTTCTTTGTGGTGAGACTACCGTAATCCATAATTGATCTCTGATCTTTGGCATGTTTTCGAGCATTCTTTGAAATATATCACTGATCTTTGATCTTTCAAGGAGGCATCTCCGACCGTATCAAGTTCATCTCTGAGGTGAACAAGTTTCGTATCTTCAACTCGGTCGCCTTCATCGGCTCCGCCGTGTGCTTCTCTCTTCTCGCCTGTATGTCTGAGGACTCCAAGGTAGTTCCAGTTCGCGATAGTCTTTCATCATCATTTAGCCTATATATATTTTTTTTTAAATAATTCACATTTTATGTGCGTGCAAACCTAAACTTGTACATCTATTATTGCCAATCAATCAATCAATCAATCAATGTTTCTCAGGTTCACACTGTGGTGTGCTGGGATATGGTTTTATATTATTGTATTATTGTAATAGTATTCTATTATTATAATATTGTAAAAATGCGTGCCGAATTTAACCCTTAATTATTCCAGTACTTCAATATGTTACTCATGGGTGGTGCCGCGGGTATTCTTGGCGCGACCACGGGAGGATTCTTCAAGAGCGGACCCGTGATCAGCAAGCAGTACAGGTACGGGAAGTTACGGCATAGCAGTTATACGGTAGTTTCGGTATATGAGGGGTACGACAATGAACGGTATCCGTTTTCTACGACAGTGATGATTACGGTATCCGAAAAATGTGGTAGCTTATGATAACGGTATCTGAGGAATACTGTAGATAAGAGGTTACGGTATTGCAGCCATTTCGTCACTGGCAACATCTCTCTGATGATTACGTTCACGATGATCGTAGTGCCCTTCCTCGTGAACGCGCTCACTCCCAACAACACCCAGGACGAATGGAGATGGGTCTTCGTCATCACAGCCATAGTGGAGGTGAGTGTGGTGGTGTGGTGGTGCGCCGAGTGCGCTCACAAAAGTCGACATTCCCCCAATTCAGGTTGTCACTGACGTCATCTTCTGCGTCTTCATCCGGGGCGAGGCGTGCGATTGGACCGAGGTCGACATGGCCCATCGGGCGTCCGTAGCCGATACCAAGAAGGAATCACCCATTCGGGCGGACACTTCCGCCGACCCTAACTTTAACCCTAACTCTTAGTTCGCTAAGTGCATTCCTAACCCTAAGTACTGGTCGTTGTAAGACCACATTGTCTGATCACCAGTTTATTTGAACATACCGGTTACTGTACATATCTCTCCAACTAAAACAAACAAAAGGCAATATTCTCATTCCATGTCAGATTTCCCATGTCTTGTGAAGTTTTCATGTCAATAAATGCTAATTTAACTTAAATTTCATGTTGATATTCGGTGTTGACAATGTTTTCGACAAAATTGGATGCCAATTGCGAAATGGGATAAGTTTTCGTTTCTGAGAGTCTGGCGTCTGGCTGAATTCACTTATATTTATTTAGTTCTATATTCTATGTCTATATTTACTTACTTATGAAAATACTTTTATATTTATACTGACAATGAATCAAACGTTTACAACGGAAAATCTTATGTGCCACCCTAAATTAGCAAGTATCTAAAGGCTGAAAGTGGCCGGGATCCTGGGATAGCAGGTAATTAAACATAAGGGAAAAGAACGAAGGAGGAGATACAAAAGGGAGATGTAGACTTCACAAAACCAACATCTGCCACCAACGATTCTGTACAATGTAAGTTGCATCGCAATTCGCTCGATCCTTCTCTGCTTACAATTAGGTTTAGTTTCACGAATAGCATTTCAAACTATCGTCACGATAAAAAGCGATTTCCCCGAGGTTTTCTCTATATTAAAAACCTACACTCCTTAATCTTTTGCCAATGTCTACCATACATTTTCGGTACCCTCGCTCTTTATTTTTATATAGTGGGTCAATTCTCGAAATAGAGTGGGTTGATTCACAAAATTCGTTATTTTCGCTTTAAAATCGTCATTTTTTCTTCCTTTCACATCAAGTGGTCGAAATGGGCCTTATATAGTGGGTCAATCCTCGCATTGCGAGGGTATGGCAATGTATGATGTCTACCACATTTCTTTAAGGCAACTTCGAGTGGTCGTCTATAACAAGACTCGAGCGCTGGCCGGTCACTCATTCATGGTATCCTGCTCCCCGACCGATACCGTGGCCGACTTTAAGCAGGCCATCGAGGACGCCACTACCGTACCCACTCAGGTATACGCCACGGGCTCTCGACCGGAAATATACCGTAATCTCTTGTTTCAGGTTCAATGGGTCGCGTTCGGATCGATGGCGCTGGATGACAATCGTAAGATCAGCGATTACCATGTCAAGCATGGATACACCATCTACTGTACGCCCACGATCATTGAAGTGCCCAATATGCCTAATCTATGAGTTGGCAGATGTTCCTTGATCTTTGATCTCTGATCTTTGATCTCTGATCTTTGAGCTTTTGCTATCATCCACACTCACTTTCCCATTCAATTCTGTTTGTTTTCAATTCCAATCGTCCTTCGATTCAAACAACAGCAACTAATGTGCTTTAACCTCCAAGATTCTCTTCTGCCCAATTTTCGTTTAAAAACAACCTGTTTCTATAATTTTTTTCAAATCACCTTGTTCTCGCACGTCGATTCAATTGTGCTTTATCATCAATTCGCTGTTATAATATAGATAAATCTGTTCAATTTTAGAAAGAAATATACAACTGAAGATATTAAACGCTGCCTACTACATTAAATGAAAACCATCAGAAGGGGGTTTCAGATGTCGGCCAATCAATATTGTACGCAGTTCGGTGCTAGTAGACAAATAAGTGGGCAGTACTAATCGATACTTCTCATAAATCGTAGATTGGAACCAAAAACAGCAAATCGGATCGGTTAAATGCTTCACCTTGTTGACATTCTACGTGACGAGAGAGCGTTGGGGCCATGAGAGACCGAGGCGAGAGAATGTTACTCACAAGAGAGTTCAGTACCAGTACGGCAGTATCGGATCGGTTAGCAGATGGGAGTATATAAGGTACGATCTAATCTTCAAGGACAGAAGTCGCATTCTCTCCAATCGGATCATGGGACGAACTACAACTGAGGCCGTCGTGGCCTTCGCATCCATCTCGGCCGCTGTCGCTGTGCTAGGGTTAGTAAACTAGTAGTTTACTTATGCTACGTCACTAGTAGTTTACTGCTAGTTCACTACAAGTGAAAGAACATTTGACGAAATGCATTACCGTATTATGACTTGCGAGTCTACAGCTAGTGGAAAATATAAGTAAACTACTGGTTTGAAAATACCAGAGTACTTATTGCATTATTGACTTTCCAATGTAGAGAATTCATTAAACGCGGCAAAAAGCCAGCTTTTGCACAACATTGCTCACTTTGAATTGTCAGAATTGTCTGCTGACTTCAATTTTTTTTAAAATCAATAAATCGATTTAAGATGTCTCGGAGGACTCGTCCACATGATGAACGATATAGATGACTTCTACGCCAAGTCTCTCGAGGATCTCAACGAGTTCAAGGTATGCAAATCGATAATCTGTCAACAATCAATCAATCAACAATCAATCAATCGATAATCAATCAATAATTTGAGGAGAACGCTGACGCTGCCTGGGCCGATATGGTCACCGCCACCCGTGTTCCTACTGCCGCTCCCGACGCAGCCTCCATCTTCGGCCGCGCCAAGAGACAGGCCGGCAAGTGCAACTGCGGAGCACAGCCCAACAACTGCCCCGCTGGACCTCCCGGTCCTCCCGGAGCTCCCGGAGCTCCCGGAGATGATGGAGAGAACGGACACCCCGGCAAGAACGGAAACGCCGGAGTCGGACTTGTATCTGCCACCAAGACCGGGTGCATTCAGTGTCCCGCTGGACGCCCCGGACCTCCCGGACCCGCTGGAGCCGCAGGCAGACCCGGACCCAACGGACAGGCTGGAGCTCCCGGAACTGGATCCGGAGCCGGACGTCCCGGACCCGCTGGACCCGCCGGAAATGCTGGACCTAGCGGAAGAAACGGACCTGATGGAGCTCCCGGAGCTCCCGGAGCCCCTGGCAAATCCGGAAAGGGCAAGCCTGGAGCACCCGGTCGCGCTGGACCCGCCGGACATGCTGGACGTGCTGGAGCTCGCGGACACGCTGGAGCTCCCGGATCTCGTGGACCCGCTGGAGGACCTGGACGTGCCGGAGCTCCAGGAGCTCCCGGAGCCGATGGACACCCTGGAGCAGCTGGAGATGCTGGAGCACCCGGAGGCGACGGAGCTTACTGCCCCTGCCCCAGCAGATCCGGAGAGAGCGCTGGAGTCGTCGAGTCCAGAGGATACGAGCAGGTGTCGACCAAGCACGAGGGTGAGACCGATGGAGGATACAGAAAGAGACGTCTTCGTGCCCGTTATCACGCTGCCAAGCTCGCCTAAATGTAGACAATTGTCGATCGATAAATACCTTTCAATCAATGTTAAACAATTACAATATCAAACAAGATACTACAATATACCACAAAGCAGACCTAATGGATAAGGGTTTCATACATTTCAATCACTAATTTCGTTTTCTACTTTTTTTCCTGAACGGGGTAAATATCTCTCATAATCAGAGGCGGAAGAATAAGAAATTGCGAAAAATTTCCCCTGAAACGGAAGGATTCATAGATCCACCTTCCGATGTCAAACATGTGCAGCGGTGTCCGAGTGGTTAAGGAGATAGACTTGAAATCTATTGGGCATTGCCCGCGTAGGTTCGAACCCTGCCCGCTGCGACAGTTTTTGCTGAACTGAAAAAATTGAAAATATTTTTAAAAGATACAAATAATATTTAGTGCACCTTGAAGACTTCTTTCATTTAAATTTGACTTCTTTGAATATTTTTTAAATTAGATAAATCTTCAAGAAAATAAAAAGGTGTAAACATAATTGTTAGAGACCTGTCAGCTGAAAGCGTAATAGAGCTCAACTTTTTTGGTATAAAAAACAAATAAACTCAAATTCATTATCATACCACAGTTACGTGATTCTTCCGGAATATGTGTTCACAGTAAATCCGATTATGTGTTGTAGAATGTTCGCGATGGGCTGTTATGAAATAAACTTTCTCCCGAAAAGCGAGCACTTATTTATTTATTTATTTATTTATACATCTGTTAAAATACAAATAATGAAAGGATGGAGCAATAACGGAGTGGCAGCTTAAATCGATTATTGATATTAAGGACGACCACGAGATACTTCAAATAGATATGCAGGTTCGATTGGCATTGAATGCTATTTCTTCAGCTATTCCGAATGAGTTTCAGTCGAGGAATAAAGTGCCGAATTGAATAATGAAAATTGGTTTCTTTGAGCTGCTCTTATCTCTTGTTTACTTGTCTTCTCGGTGAAGTTACGTTGGCCTATGACCCCCATATGCGAGAGCGAGTAATTGCTAAACCCACAGGGAGTGTGAGAGAGCATGCAGCGGTGTCCGAGTGGTTAGGGAGATAGACTTGAAATCTATTGGGCGTTGCCCGCGTAGGTTCGAACCCTGCCCGCTGCGATATGTTTTTGCTGATTTATCTAATTTATATTTACATACTTAATAATATTAATTCTAATTTATATTTACTGTTATTATTATTATACTTTCTCTTTATAGTTCTGTATTTCTTTCTTTTCCTATATTATATTTTTAAACTTTTTTTATTCAATACTACGCATAAATAATCGCAACATGCAAATTAATCACAATTTAATTAATAGGAAGAAACTTCAATCACCCTTTAAATACACACCCCATGCTAATTTAATAGTCTAAGCACTGGTCACACTTTGCGTACGAAAGTTCAAATAAGCTTGGAGTTGTATTTCTCTAATCAATCATAGATTATAGATCAGCACATTAAAACAAGTTCGCCTCTCACACGACAATCTTTCTAATTTCCGTTTTCATTATCCGCTTGTCTGTCATCACCCCTAACGGTTCTTTTTCTTCTGAATTTCTTCTGAAACAATACATCATTTTTTTCTGTTTTTCTGCGTTATCTCGAATGCGTTGGTGTCGGGAACATAAAGTTAACATCGGTAGACCTTTAATAACAGTACTAGAGAATTCGTGTTTTCGGTGCCGAAATACTCAGATATGAGAGTGCATGATCGGCAACTGGGAGTACTCACGGGGTTGGATTGATCTCTCAACGTTCATGGTCACCATTTCTCTCACACAACATAATCTAACTCTTCCTCACTCTGTTTCCCTGTACTCTCTCAATCTACCATACTATCTCGTTTACTCTACTTCGTCAGACTCTCTCACTCTATCACACTCTCTAATACACTGCTCATCTGCGCACTCTTCACTTCGTACACTATCTCTCACACCCATCGTGTCTGCACTCTCCTCAATCGCCGTGCTCTCTCGTCCCTACTCCATATACTGCTCTTGTTCGTTTCGCACAAAGTGTTTCGTCCATACCAATACATCGAGTTTACCTACTTCTTTCTGATGTTTATCTCCCGACGAACCCCTTTAGCCTCGATTCTTCCAAAAATCGATAACCATGCAGTTCATGGCCCCACCTTATCTCGAATTCAATGGCCACCTATGACCTAGAAAGCTCCTCACTTTTCATATATAATAAAATAGCTTCTTTCGATGGAAACTTTTGAATCATTTATCTCGAAAAATCAATATTTGAAACTGAAATTTCAAGGTGGCTCCGATTGAGGTTCCCCTCATGACTGTAGATAGCAATGGAGATTCGTATGTTACGGATAAGGTTAGTAAAGATTTAGCGGATCTTACCAGTCTTGGCTCCTTAAAGAGCTCTCTCACTTTCTTTGTCAGCGAGAGAGTTTGCTCAGTTTGCTCATTGTCAGTGCGGAAAGTTTCGAGCTTTATCGGGCGCTGTCGTTAAATACTTTTAAAATATTGATTTTAAAATATTTTCAGTTAGATGAAGATATCGTACAACAAGAAGTGGAGGATGTGGATGAGGAACAGGTGCTTTGATCTTTGAACTCTGATCTTTGATCTTTGAACTCTGTAGTCACGAGATCTTCTACCGTCAAGTCTTCCATGGGACGAGAGTGAGGCAATCAAAGGAAAGCACGAGTCGTGGAGGCACTTCTTCTCAAGTTTGTCGGCTTTTCGAGATCCAACAAAATATGTTTGTCATTTCATGTATGCAAATTGCGATAGAACTATCACCATGTTATGAGTAAGCTCTTACACTTAGATATAGTTTATATTTAGCGCTTTTCTTTTTACTGCGAAAACCGCGGCGATATTTTGATTTGCATAAATGTATCGAAGATAATGTGTATGTATCTATAGACAATTGTCTGTTCGTCTATGTCTGTCATCTGTCATGTGTCTATCTTTAGCAGATTGATTTGATAGATGATAGATTAAATAGAAAGTGATTGGAGTGAGAAAATAAGAGTGTGTGCGATAGGGACGAAGTGAATCTAAAAGTAGCACTCACCCCCCTACCGGAAATGGACCATAGAACAATCGATAAACATGTTATCTCATGATTCATTATATGAAAAGACTTTGGGCAAAGAGAACTATGGTAACATCAATGAACAAGCCATCCATAGAAATTTTTGTTTTTTAAAATGTTTATTCCATTAAATATATGTTCATAAACACATTACTGCCTATCAATTATCTAATAAAAATTACCTATCAACGGACTATAATGTTATTCATAGTAAATATTAGCACCAATCACATTTTTAACCTCATTAAACTTGAAAAAACAATGTCACGAATGAAAATTAAAGAGAAATTAGCAAGACATAAAAAGGTTATAAGAAAAAACTCGAAACCTACAGTAAACATCCATTGATTAGCGTGATTTGTGTTTTAATCATAGGTTGGCACGTTGGGGAAAGGCTGTGCGCAAACGGGAGAATTGTAAAGCAAGGCTAGGCTGCGCATGGCCATTTTTTGGAGAATTAACTTGAAATTTCTAAATTTTTGCGAGGCAAGGCTATGCTCAAGGCCCCACAAGGGAAGGCAAGGCTGTTCGCAAAAATAGTTCATTTTCACGCGCCCACCTATGGTTTTAATTACTTTTTAGCAACAATGGAATTAAAAGATGCGCGCGTGTACAAAACTAGACTGGATATACTTGAAAAATGTGAAAAATAAATTCTGCGGATGCAATTTCATTGGCTTCAAGAGCCGATATTCCAGGAAACTTCGAGAACATTCGGCACTTTCTCGTCGAAGACTGGGCGACATCAGCAGTGTTGGGAGTGGGCACCACTCTATTATCGATCGGAACTGATCTCGGAATCGAAAGTCTCATTCATTGTATGTAAGAGCAGCCTGATGAATTTGTGCCCTCTGGCTATATTATTTTTCAAGCGATTTCTCAAGTTAATTTGAAGCTCTCCGCTCTGGCCACTCTCTCTCGCTTTCTTTGTCCACGAGCGTATATTGCCAATGGGGAGAGTTGAATTATCTTGGGGTTTGCCGATAAAGTTCAATAGACAGTGGAAACGTTAATTCTTTCAGGGCGACACACCAATTATGACACTCTACATGCGCAGCACAGCTATTTAGGTGAGTATCAATTGATTTTTTTTTCATTTATGGTGAAATAATTTAAAGTCAATTCACGGTCGATATATTGATTAAATGTAGGTTTGCTGTACTGGCTGCTCCATTTCACCGTATGCACGACACTGGCGTCACTCTGCTGCAAATTCATCTCACCCCAGGCTGCCGGTATTTACTGAAATTATTTAAATTAATTCAAATATGATTAATAGATCATTTATTGAAAACTATTTCAGGCTCTGGAATTCCCGAAGTCAAAGTGATCATCTCCGGTTTCGTTTTGGACAATTATCTATCTGCTCGAACACTTATTGCCAAAATCATTGGAATGGTGTTCACGATTGGAGCTGGTCTACCCGTGGGAAAAGAGGTACAAAATCCGGACTAGCTCTATGGTAGTTTTTCAATCATGACAGGCGAAAAGGCCTTTTTTCCCGATGAAAGTCCGAACAATTTTCAATTTAACTAGTGATGGGTTATGTTCAGGGTCCATTCGTGCACATGGGTGCTATCGTGGCATCGTTGCTGTCCAAAGCGACCTCCAAAATGAGGTAATGACGTCATGTTTAATTTTAAAAATCAAGAAAAATTTGCTTGTTTTGTTCACTGAACTTCATCGTTCCGTAGAATTTGATACTGATCTGTTGAAAGATAAGGAAAACACGACTAATGATCGTTACGATTTTCTTATTTTCTGTTATCTTCACGATCTATAGCACATAACTTATTCAGAGCAATTTGTGTTTGATCTTTGATCTCTGATCTCTGATCTTTCAGACACAATGCTTTCTTCACGAATGAGGCTAGAGAGATCGAGATGTTGTCGATGGGATGCGCTGTCGGCATCGCGTGCACATTCTCGGCGCCCATTGGAGGTTTGTGAAATCAGAGATCAAACATCAAAGATCAGAGATCAAAGATCAACATTGCAGCGGTGTTGTACGGTATCGAGTGTACGTCGAAGTACTTTGCCGTTAAGAACTATTGGAAGTGTTTCTTCGCAGCTGCAGCAGCAGCGTTCTCGTTTCGTTTCGCGATAAATACACTCGTGCCACCTCATATTGGTTCAGTTTTATCAGATTTTCTACAAAATTTAACAAATCTCACAATCGGCACTAGGTCGGATGAGAACCGATGAATGAGAACCGTCTGGACGATAACCATGTGCGTATGAGAGACAAGCGCTAATGAATAGACAAAGTATGCAAATGGTTATCATCCAGTCGTTTCTTATTCATCGGTTCTCAATCGACGTAGTGCCTCACAATAATTCTGCACATAAATTGACATATCACAGTGTTTTTTGGTGTGAGCCATTTTTCTTCGAAAGCCAGACCCAATGGTGTCGATAAATGTATTTTTAAATGATTTTTCAGTTTTTGAAAAATAAAAAAAATAACTTGTGAGGGGGTTGGTTAATGAAATAGGCTCAGAATTTTATTGGCTTTTAGAAAATTTACTTATCCAAGATTCTTTAAAATATATCTACTAGCCACTAGTGAAAGTTCTTACGCCGACACAATCATTGTCATATATAACAAACCTGAAAAGCAAATAAAAATATGAATTAAGCCGGTACAATCATCGCCTACTACCAAACAAACTTTCCCAACGAAGTCTTTATCATCGAGGAAATTCCCATCTTCGCAGCGATGGGGTTTGACCTTTGAACTTTTAATCTTTGATCTTTGATCTTTGATCTTTTGCAGTGTCGTGTGCGGCCTGATGGGAGCTTTGTTCGTGTTTGTCAACAAGCGAATCTTCCTTTTCCAGAAGAAAAATCAATTGTTCCAGAAGATTTTCGGAAAGAAGTAAGTGCCAAAGATCAAAGATCAAAGATCAAAGATCAAAGATCATTTCTAGTCTGACGATATTCGCGGTGCTCTGGGCGTTGAGCATGGCCATCTTTACGTATCCAGAGGGACTCGGAAGATACGTAGCCGGAAAGGTTGGATTTAAATCAAAGACCAAAGATCAATGATCAAAAATCTTTTCGTTCATTTCAGTGGACGTTTCACACTACGCTTGCCGATTTCATCTCAAACTGTACTTTTCATCAAATGAACAAGACGGATTTGGGGTGAGATCAAAGATCAAAGATCAAAGATCAAAGTTCGATGGATCAAACTACAATTCAGATGCAAGTCAGAGATCGTCGATCGATGGACTGGCGGTGATGGCACTATCGACTTCCATCTGACGCTATTCTGTTTCATGATATTCTACGTAAATTCTAACATATTTGCATATTTTAAAGGGCATATTTCTGAATAGTTCTTTGAGCTTATCAACATAAGATCAACCATTTTAACAATTTCGAACCGAAATTTTTGGATGCCAGCTGCCTTTAAGTAAAATTGTTTCAAGAGCAAGAAATCAATTTCGTCGATCGCCTTTTCATCGATCGTTTTGAACACAAAAATCAATAATATGAATTTTGGTCTTTTTCAGTTCCTTCTCGTCGCACAATGCATCACACTCTTCATTCCATCAGGAATCTTCGTGCCTGCGTTCGCGGTGGGAGCCTGTGGTGGACGACTCTTTGGGGAGGTATTCGGTATCATCCGACTATCGATTAATCGATTGCTTACTGTAGATCCTTTCGGCAGCGTTCCCCGAAGGACTCCGAGGGCCAGATTCGCCGCCAATCTACCCAGGGTTATATGCAGTTGTTGGTTGGTTCTACCACTCAATCGATATCATGGTCTAAATGTACAGTAATACCAGAGAATCGTTTCAGGAGCCGCAGCATACACGGGCGCGGTGACGCATTCGCTCTCGCTGGCTGTTATTGTGTGCGAGACCACGGGACAGTTGTGCGCGCTTCTGCCGGTTTTGGTTAGTTCTTCAGTCATAAAAGATCAAAGATCAGAGATCAAAGATCAAAGATCAGAGATCAAAGATCAACGATCGATGATCTAGATCGCTCTGATGATCGCCAATGCCATTTGCTCATTCCTTTCACCGTCAATCTACGAGTCAACAATTATACTCAAAAAGTTGCCATACCTATTGGATCTCCCGCCATCGCGCATATCGTAAGTTGATCTTTGATCTTTATCATTTGATCTTTGATCTTTGATCTTTGAACTTTGATCTCTGTAGTGTTCACGTGCTCAAAGTCGAGAAAGTGATGGTGAAAAAGATTCAATTTGTGTCGCAGACTACGACGTACAAGTAAGCACTCGATTTGGCTGTAGATCATGACTTTTTTTAAATTTTATTTTTATTTAGTAATTCTAAATCTCGATTATGGTAGTTGACAACAAGGATTAAACGCACGCCTAAGAGCTAATTTTACTCTCATCTATGGCAACGATCTCCCGCGTTCTTTGTCTACGAGAAAGAATTGCCAATATGGAGAGTAAAAGTGGCCTTAAAAGATGGAGACCAGCGAATGTAGTCCCGCCGATCCCGAATGTGTTAACCTTTGGTCGGTCGAAACATATTGCCGAAATTTGAAATTTTCTAAAAACTAGCCTTTGACTAGCAGAGATTCATTCGTGATTCTATTGATCAATAAGTATAGGCAAAAGAAATTTTTAAAAAAAGAAAATATAGAAAATCTCATTCTGCTTTCACAGTTTCTTCACGAAAATAAAACTAATAATAACTCCACCCAAAAGTGAATATTTGTGTTTCCTTTCTGAAACTTTATACAAGAGTAATGCTAGAGAATTTTGAATAACCAATTCATTCGCAGAGAGCTCCGAGACATGCTGATGAATCATCCTACTATAAAGAGTTTCCCCTATGTCACTGATCCACGTTAGTTTTAATAATATTACTAATAATATTAATAAATTTACTACATATTTTATTTAAAAATTGTAGCGTAGGACGTCACTCAATGCTTACAATGAAAAAAGTATGAAGACGAACAGTTTATCCCTACTTATCTTATGCATTTCTCAGATTACTACTATTATAAGTATTCGTTATTTGCATCACAACAAATTAGAGATGGCGCGAGAACAGATAATTTGCATTGCTTCTGTACACTGAGAGCAAACTTACCTGGCAAATCGTTACCCCGAATGGTGAATTCAGCGAAAGGAAAAAGAAAGTGTATCGGGGTAACGATTTGCCAGGTAAGTTTGCTCTCAGTGTAGGAACGCACAAATAGGATATTCTTGTCTCTATTGAATAATTACATATTGTATAATCCTGTGGATAAGAAGATACCCAGCTGTTCTGACCCCTCCTGTATATATAATGTTAATGTTAATATAATAGATATCAGATACAGTATTCAGTATATGTATCCATGAACGTTGGCAAACCGTTTTCCGGCAAACGTGACGTCACAAGCGTAGGGAGAGACGTTTGCCGACAATCTTCCCCCTTACGTTTATGACGTGACGTTTGTTGACAAACGGTTTACCAATGTTCATGGATACGTCTTCAGATTCGATGACACTGCTCGGATCGATCAATCGCAATTACCTAACCAGTCTTCTGCTAATCAAAGTCGGCACTTCCGATCTCTTGCCTGAGCCGAGACGAAGTAGGACTAGTGAATACATACAGAGAAGAAGGTGTGTCTTGTACCTTAAAGTATAAGAAATCAGTTAGAAAAACACAGCGAACTAGAAAAACAATACAATGATAATTCATCTTTTGCACATCAGAATTTCTTTGATCTTCCTCAGAGAAATTGAGAAACCCAGCCTATCCTATATGCTTTTTTCAAGTTTTCAAAAGATGTTAAAAAAAATGCAGAAAAAAGTGCAGAGAAAAAAGATTCTCAAAAAATACAGTGGCTTCCTGAAAAAGTTGGCTAGCTGCGTTTTCCGAATTCTCTGAGTTCATCTCCATTTCAATTTCAGTTCCACAACAACAGCAGCGTTAATTCTTTCCGACCGAACTCCTTCTGGGCATTTCCGCGTCAACTCTCCACTTCATACAAACAGTCAGTTTTTTTGTTGTTTTAATGGCTTGCACAGGTCTCAAGAAAAAAAGGTTGCAAAATATCGACAATATCAACACCCAAACCTAATTTGAAACTCTCCGCTCTGGCCACACTCTCTCGTTTTCGTTGTCTACGAGAGAGTATTTCCAATGCGCAGAGTAAAATTAACTTGGTGTTTGCGTTCATAGATTTTCTGATAAATTATGCTACCTTGTTTCTTTTTATGACCTCTATATGATAAAACAATGAATTTATTTTATTCAGATCCTCTTCAAGCCTTACTTCCACCGGACGATCTATCTCATCAACGAACTGTACCAATATTATTTATTATTATTACTAATAATATTAAAAATAATAATAATAATAATAATAATAATAATAATAATAATAATAATAATAATAATAATAATAATAATAATAATAATAATTCATTTATTGTTTCTTACAAGGGAATGTTAAGAACTCATATGGTGAGTGACATATATCAGAACCGGAATGAAATTCTGACTGGATATCCGTCGAGTCTACTTGCCATGAGCTTCTAGTATTCGAGAAAATCTATAACGAAATCGCGAATATTGAAGACATGAACACGACTATTTTGATATTTCGAACCATATCAACTCAATTTTCAGTTCCAAACCACTAAAATACAAGTATAGGTAACATTGAAGACGAAAACCGTGTTATTATGATGAGACATATCAACTAGGCGGTGATAGCCGTGCTCATGCCTTCAATATTAGCGACTTTCATTATCGATCTTCTCGAATACCAAAAGGTCGTGGCAAGTAGACTCGACGGATATCCTATCAGAATTTCATACCGATTCTAGCGATATATGTCACTAACCGTAACTCCATGGTGAGTTGTACGCATTCCCTTGTTAGACAAAAGAAAATAGCGATGTTCTATGTAATATTAATTTATTTATTATTTTTATTCATTTATTAGCTAATAGCTATATTATTGCAATTGAGTATTTCACGAAAACCAATTGGGCAAACTCGAAATGTTTTCACCTGATCTTCTACACTGAGAGCAAACTTACCTGGCAAATCGTTACCCACCCCCATTTGCCTGGCAAACGATTACCCCAACTGTTGAATCCAGCTTCTTGCGGTACTTTTGCTGAGAACAAATTAGATGCAAATAAAGAGGAAAGGTTATATCGAATCAAGGGTGACATGATGTGTTGATCTAACTAGCATTCCACTATAATTTATTTATATATTTATCAAAATAATTGGTGATCTGGCTCTCCAAAATGCATGGGTAATCAGAATACCCCAAATATGGGCAAATGGATACCCCGATACACGTTGTTGGGTAACGATTACCCCATATTTGGGCAAGTTTGCTCTCAGTGTAAAGCGTTGTTACAATTTCAAAACGTGCGCATGCCGTAACTTCCGCCGTAGCTTCTTCGTAACGTCTCCGTCGTTACGGCGGAGGTTACGGCATGCACACGTTTTGAAAATGTAACACCGCATAACACTGTATTTTTAGTGAATTTGAGACATTATTTCAAAAATCGATATTGCCTTCCAGTTAACGCTGGCCGAACGCGCTGGCGTCCTCGGGTCATCGATCGACATCAACGATTCGGCAATCGACGCGGCGCCTTTCCAACTCGTCAAGGGTACCTCCCTCTACAAGGTGAGGCCACATTAAGGGAGAGTAACCTCACTCAACGGTCTCTTCATTGCGTACACTATTTTTCTTTGTTCTCTAACAACAAGAGTGCGTAGAGCGTTGAAGAGACCGTTGACAAAGGTTTCGGTCTCTTTAAACCGAGACTTTCTGTGCGGGTGTCGCCATCATTCAAGTGGTCCTTAAAGACACACCCAAGCTAATTTCACAATCCGCATTGGCAACACTCTCTCGTAGAACAGAGAGCCAGAGAGCTTGGTCAGAGCGGAGAGATTCAAATTAGGTATCACTTTGAAGGTACACACGATGTTCTCGCTGCTAGGACTGCACCATGCCTACGTCACGGACAGAGGACATCTGCTCGGTGTCGTCTCGCTCAAAGAGGTGATCTTTGATCTTTGATCTTTGACCTTTGATTTTTGATCTTTGATCTTTGATCTTTGCAGCTCCGTGATACTTTTGCCGATGTCTACGTACGAGGCGCACAGTTGCCACCGTGGAGAAGAAGAAGAAGAGCTGCTAGAAATGGAACAAGTCCCATTAGTGTCTAATGGCACACCCCAAGCTAATTTGACTCTCCGATCTGGCCGCGCTCTCTCGCAGACAAATAAAGTGAGAGAGTAAAACCAGAGCGGAGATCCGCGGTCCCTACATTTCACATTTAATATATTTCTCTGTGCACTTTAATAGATAGAATGGAGAGTGGATCGATACTCAAGCCATCAATGTCACACTCTCACATTGTCGAATTGATTAGCTTGGGTTGTTAAATTTGTCATGTTTGTACATTTCATATCCTTCCGTGTTCCTCTCATAGCTCATAATAAAACAAATATCATCTGAAATTGTACCTTAAAAGTGATGGTGAAAGCTTAACATAGAGATGAGGGCAAAGAAAAGTAGAGTGTTATACGGCCTTTGAAGATCATATTCGGTAGATTGATCATACCATAATAATCATTTATGCTTTTACAAGAAACACAGTATAAATAAATAGATAAATGTGGTGAATCAATACATCCAATTTAGCATAGAATTAATAGATGTTTATCTCGTTGATAATACGAATCATTGAAGACAGTCGTCGGAGGATTTAAAATTAACGGATTTATTCATCAGTTAAATATATTTTTAAAGGAATCCGTTATCTTCCCGACCCCCGATCGGGCTCCGTTCAAGCTGTTTCACTAATGAAACAACAACAACAAGCAGCAAACAACAGGGTAAATAGTGCGTGGCGCACCTTAAAGATGGACTCCAATATTTTCGTGGTCTTGCTAATTTCTTGCATATCACTTGCCCCATGCACAATATATGTATATGTTATGCCTTTGCAGAGACATTCGAGAGCCTCCCTCTTTAAAGATGGTGGCCCGCGAATGTTCAGATAAATCACTACATCCCCCTTATGCGAATGCAAAGTGATATGAGAAGAGTTAGCGCAGCCTCTCATCTATCCCATTGCGCAGTGGTAAACGTTCAGACTCGTTACCCGTTTGACACAAGTTCGAAACCTATTACCGAATTTCCTCAATTTTCAAAAAGCGCGCCCTTCCCTGAACCGGGCCTGATGGTTCATTAATGTTTCTAGCGATCAATAGACTAAATCAGTACAAAATAAATAGTGTACTGTACGTAGAATAACTTTTGCTACTTTTCTGTCTTCACAGTTTGTTCACGAAAATATTCGTGGGACACCACCTTTAAACGTTGTCTTCTTCATTATTCCCATTTGATTAGTCACCATAGTGTTCACGTGTATGCTCTATGTATAAAGAAAAGTATGTGTGCCAGTGTTGACGTTCACTTCCGGTACCATTCTATTTTCGTCCCTTTCTAACCCCAAAAAGTGTAATCACGAGAGAGTATTCGATGGAAGATGAGAGAACGATAAAGGGAAGTGATTAATGAGAGATGAGAACGAAGATGATGGGAAACGATGCGAGTTTGGTCAATGGGAAGACGAATCAAAGAGATAATTACAATTGTAAATAAATATTTTATTTTATTTTATTTGTCATACATCGAAAAGGCATACAATAATAATTTATACACCAGGGAATATTCTAATTATGAATATAAAACTTGCATTTGAAGTATAACCACTAAATATTTTGGAATTTTTATCCCAAAAAAATTATAGGCACACCTACAGTCTGCCTCCTGCACGTCCTTTTTTGTATTGTATTTATTATATGAGAGGAATCGCGAGAAAATCGACCGTTTCGGAGGGTCCGCGGACATAGAAAATTCGACCCCCTGAAAAATTCAGAATAAGTACTTTGAACGATGCTCTATCGAACTGCGTTTTCCGAATTTGCATATCTGCTCTCATTTTCGAATAGCGGTAGGTCAAAGTTGGCAGGTACGGTTTTTTTGGCTCGAGTGTGCGTCAGAAAAATGATCATAACTCCGTTCAAAATAATGATAGACACTTTTTCAAAAAAAGCATCGAAAGAGGAGATCTTGCGCAACATTTACCAGTTGATGACGTCATTTTTCGACCATGCGCCGGTGCTGGGCGGTCGGTTTTATGAAAAAGTGACGTAACTTTCCTAATCGGAAAAAGTGCACTTTACTTCTATGCGCGTTTTGTTGCACCCATATGTGTCTAAAAATGACCCAAGTTTCAGAGGATTTCCGAATTGGAAAAAAAAAAGCGTTGATTTTAGTGACGCGACCTCGGCTTATTCCTTTATTTAGTGACGCGACCTCGGCTTATTCCTTTATCAAGAAACAGCAAAGGAGCTAAAATGACTCAAAAACATCCGAAAAAACATTACGAGCTCAAAATACCCATATATGACAGTTATATGAAACACAAAATCACCAAGTTCCGAAAAATTTGAAAAAAATCCGTATTTTGCTTTTCCACGTGGAAAAAACGTTTCAGTAATGATAATTAATCTTTATAATATTTCTTATAATGTTTTTGAACATTTATGTTTTTGGAAGTGAAGGCCTACCTGCTCTTAGAGCCGAGATATCCGCCATCGAAATTACACGCGCGCGCCCCAACTCCGCGCGACTGCTCATCATCCGCTCTCTCACTCGCACACGATCTTTCGTGAACAGACAGGGAGAGAAAAAAAGGAGAAGGGAGTCTAACATCTGACAACTACACGAAATGGAGATGTTAGAAAACTCTGAGCGAACTACGATAAATAAATAAATAAAATAAGCAAAATCATTCGAGACGTCGAGGTAAAGAGGTACCACTCTAAAAACACCGAGCGGGTTCGAACCCCGGTTCGATCCAAATCTTTTGCTGATTTTTACAGACACAAAAAACGTGTTCCACGGTATTTTTCGTGCTAAGAATGATGAAACAAGTTGTTTTGAGTCATTCTGAGCTGGAAAACGTTCATTTTATGTCAACACATCTCTTCTCTCTTCATCTCTTCATTCACGTTCATTTTCTTCATCGCGAACGGTCGGTCAGCTCACTCTCTCCCACCGCCCCTTGGAACAGAAGTTCGTGGATCCTTCTCCTAGCAGGAATGACACCCAGGAGAAGTAGTGTCACAATGAGTGGAACCACAACCATGTTGAAGAATGGAAGTAAGGCAGGTCAACGATCAATCAGGATTGGTACGATGAAAAAAAAACATCTCTTCTCAAAGGGTAATAGAGGCGGATGGGCGCGCAAGCGAAATGCTCTTCCCGCACATAAGTATAAAACGCTCGCAAGTAAAACAATTTATGGATCCCCCTAGCACTGCTAGGAATCTACTATAAATTATTGTTAATCCATCACACATATAATTTGTCTCTGTCTCATTCGATCACTAAACTAAAAACATCCTTAAAACATCCGTTTGTCATCCATTTCTCTTTGTAATATGTTATTTTAATGTTAATTGTTTTCAATTATGACTGATTTCTCTAATAAATGTATCTTATCTAACATTAGTTTTGACATTGTACTTCATCATTCCTTGAAGAGAGAGAGAGAGAGAGAGAGAGAGAGAGAGAGAGAGAGAGAGAGAGAGCGAGGAAGGTTTGGGGGGGGGGGGGGCTCACACTCGTTCTTTGTTGTTCAAATGCAACTCTGTTCGCTCAGAGTTTTCTAACATCTCCATTTCGTGTAGTTGTCAGATGTTAGTCTCCCTTCTCCTTTTTTTCTCTCCCTGTCTGTTCACGAAAGAGCGTGTGGGAGTGAGAGAGCAGATGATGAGCGGTCGCGCGGAGTTGGGGCGCGCGCGTGTAATTTCGATGGCGGATATCTCGGCTCTAAGAGCAGGTAGGCCTTCACTTCCAAAAACATAAATGTTCAAAAACATTATAAGAAATATTATAAAGATTAATTAACATTACTGAAACGTTTTTTCCACGGGGAAAAGCAAAATACGGTTTTTTTCAAATTTTTCGGAACTTGGTGATTTTGTGTTTCAAATAACTGTCATATATGGGTATTTTGAGCTCGTAATGTTTTTTCGGATGTTTTTGAGTCATTTTAGCTCCTTTGCTGTTTCTTGATAAAGGAATAAGCCGAGGTCGCGTCACTAAATAAAGGAATAAGCCGAGGTCGCGTCACTAAAATCAACGCTTTTTTTTTCCAATTCGGAAATCCTCTGAAACTTGGGTCATTTTTAGACACATATGGGTGCAACAAAACGCGCATAGAAGTAAAGTGCACTTTTTCCGATTAGGAAAGTTACGTCACTTTTTCATAAAACCGACCGCCCAGCACCGGCGCATGGTCGAAAAATGACGTCATCAAATGGAAAATGTTGCGCAAGATCTCCTCTTTCGATGCTTTTTTTGAAAAAGTGTCTATCATTATTTTGAACGGAGTTATGATCATTTTTCTGACGCGCACTTGAGCCAAAAAAACCGTACCTGCCAACTTTGACCTACCGCTATTCGAAAATGAGAGCAGATATGCAAATTCGGAAAACGCAGTTCGATAGAGCATCGTTCAAAGCACTTATTCTGAATTTTTCAGGGGGTCGAATTTTCTATGTCCGGGGGGTGGTCGAACCTCTGGCGATTCCTCTCATATTATATTTGTTCGGTGCTTAACAATGTTGTTAAATTCTAGTATTTAATTTGATAGTGCTTATCAACTTGATTGAACAATTTGTATTCGGTCAACTTCTATGGAATGATTTCTGCATGGACCTTGAGTTGATAAACAGAACAAGAATTTGAAAAGGTGTTGACGGACTGAAGCGAAAATTGAGCAACTGATCAATCTAATGCTAATGAAAAGTACATCAATAAAGAAAAAGAGACAGCACGTATACATTCGAAATTCCCCCCTAATAAATAATTCGATATGAAATGAAATTGTTCAAATTTCTCTCTGTGTCATCAAATTATCTACGTTATTGAGCATATAAAAATCTCTGGTTTTCTTTTTTTTCTCCGAGTACACCCGTTGTCTCGGTATTTACAACAGATTTGTCATTTTGTTATGCAGGTACATTTTATCGGACAATATACAGTGGTGCACGTAAGCCTTTTCAACAGGCTCCACGCGGCATAGCGCCGCACCACGCCCCACCACGCCTGACGTTTTTCTCAATGAATAAAGAGTTAAAAATTATGTTTATAGTAGCGATCGCATACCTGTCTGGGAGGCTAAAATATGTCATAGTAACCAAAATTTTTGGTTGTGTCTGAATAGTTTTTTCCAAAAATCGTACTTTTGTAATTTTGAAAATTTAAATATTCTAGCGCAAAAGCAACGCGCGGTAAACGCGCGGCGTGAGCGGGAATTCAAATTATTATAATGGTATGATAATTTTGATAATTTTGGAAAAACTATTCAGACACAACCAAAAATTTTGGTTACAATGGCATATTTTAGCCTCCCAAACAGGTAAGCGATCGCTACTATAAAGATAATTTTTAACTCTTTATTCATCGAGAAAAACGCCAGGCGTGGTGGGGCGTGGTGCGGCGCTATGCCGCGTGGAGCCTGGTGAAAAGGCTTACGTGCACCACTGTATATATATTTATCTGCGTGTCGAGCACGCAACGAAGCATATTAAAATAATAAAATGTGATGATGCGACTAATAAGGTTGGTTTTGGTGGAGCACTGAACATAAATACTGTCTTGTTCTTCACCCTGGAAGCGCCAACCATAGCACAATCAGAGCTACGAGAGAGTGTGTGGAAATGATAGAGCGCAGACGATGAGAGAGGGGAAATGATCGTTGAAAGTTCATTGACGACATCCACTCAGGAGTATATAAAGGATCATGAATGAGCGGGTGCATCTCCGGTTCGGCAGGGTAATATTACAGTAAGTTGCGCGCAAAAGGCAACTTTACGCTTACTTACTTTTTCACGGTATACTCATGAAATAGCAAAACAGTAACAAAAAAGTAAGTAAAGGGAAAGTTACTTATAAGTACTTTTTGCGCGCTTCTTACTCTAATTTTACCCTGCAAAACCGGAGATAGATTTGTCAATGATTACGTGCCCGTTTTGGGAAGATCAACAACGCTACTGGTCTTATTTCTGCAAAATTTAGTGCAACTTTTGATTTTTTTAAATAATAATACTTTATTTGGGGGGATCGTCGGGAATATTACATATTAGGATAAGTACAAAATATGATTGAATACTTAAGGGATCACCCAGAGCTAATTTCACTCTCTTCTCTGGTAGCGCTCTCTCGTAGACACTGAAAGAGAGAGTGCCAGAGCGGAGAGTCTTAAATTAGCTCGGTGATTTTGATTAATTTTGTCCCGCTTATACTGATCTACGAATGTCTTTTTTTTCAGAATTCAAAAAGAAATGTGCTTTTTGTGATCTCGATTGAACGTGGAAGATTTTGCTCACGTTATTTTGCTCACTTTCCTTCGTTTATTTATGTTTCAAGATATATTTAATTCTTTCGTATGCACTTTTCGTTCAATGATGTATAACATCCTTGTGACCTAGCAATCGCGATCTATGATAAATCTATGATAATACATGATAAATCTTTGACTGCATTCGACATTTCAAAGATCTCCATATACTCTGCCAATCATATCTTTCGTCTTTCCACCCTAAAAGCATGGGAGTACACAGATTTCTGCAATGCATGCACCTAAACATTAGTCTAACTGTCTAATTCTCTCCTTGCTAGTATTATCTCTCGTTTATCTATCATCTATCGTTCGAGATGAAAGGCTCTGAACTGTGATAGGCCAATTACGACGACAGTTTAAGGGGTGAGATCGAAAAGAGAAGTGGAATTGAAGAAAAGAGGAAATTGATCATGATCGAGAGTAAGTTTGCACGGGATTAGAGTACACCATAGTGAGTGAGTAATATGGCCTAGTGATCTCCCGCAGGACTTCGTGTGCCTTGGGTAATGGAATTTTGGTTTACCTCTTTACAGTGTATGAAAGAATGCGAGTATAATCCGTTTAACTCGATCGCTTAGCCGTATTTCCCAAGAAAATAATATTTTCGAGATGTTTTTTCTCGAGAAAATACTTGCCCAATGGTCTTCCTGCTTGCTATACGAGAATACGTATACAATAGTTCACACATTGATGAGTCACGAGTTAGCGCTCAAGGACATGATAATGCATTGTACCAACGACAAAACTGCCTGGGTGGCAACTGGCCCTAATAAGATATTATGTTCGATTACACTGTGTATCAATAGATCCGAGTCTAGCCCATCTCATTGTCAGTCTCATGTTGCTTGAATTCCAATTACATTTTGAACGGTAATACTTATCCCACTTGCGCCGTATTTGGCTTAACTAGCAGAAATATCGACAAGTTCGTACGAAATAACCAAAAATATACCTCCGTTGCAACGATTATACCATGCCGGTGCAAGGAAATGATCGGGAATATGTATGTATATAAAACTACCGATGACATGAGATCTCTCAACCCAATCACTGATCGATCATGAACTGACAAAAGGAGTGAAATGGAGAAGAAACTGATATAGAAAGGGGAGGACGAGAGAGTACGCAAAAGTGAGAGAGTGACCAGACAGATTAGATCGAACGGACGCTTCGTATATAAAAGCGAACGGTCAGCCACCATTCAACTAATTAGCGAAGATAATCGTCTTGATAATCAATCGATAATCAATCAATCGATAATGAAGCCAGAATTCGGCACTCGTACGAGATTTCTCGTTATGGTCTTGCTGCTATTGTGTCTGACGAGCATATGGTGAGTGTTTACTGTACATTAAGTTGATAACTAGTTTAAAGCGACACCTCAAGTTAATTTGAAGCTCTCAGCTCTGGTCACACTCTCTCGCTTTCTTTATCTACGAGAGAGTATTGCCAATGCGGAGAGTAAAATTAGCTTGTGGTGTGCCTTTAACGTACATAAGTGAGATATGCATGCACGGTTCATGTTTATCTTGCAGTGTGAAAGCAAGCGCTTTTTATACTTTTATACTCGCATTCGAGCTAATTTTACTCTCCGCTCCGGCAACGATATCTTGTAAACAAAGAAAACGGGAGAGCATTGCCAGAGCGTAGAGTTTCAAACAAGGTGGGGATGCCTTAAAAATTCCTAGAAGTGTGATTAATTCTATTCTTACCCTTTGATGAAAGTCGTGAATCCTGTCTGAAATTATTTTCGAAAATTCTTAAAATCCATGAAGAAATAAGTTGTCCATTCAGGTCGAACATTCTCGCATTCAACTTTGCCCTGATTTGCATGAAACCTGTGGACAACGCCACTGATCCATCAATCAACAATGACCGCCATACGTTCCCTCAACGTAAGTTTTTAAAGCTCACCCTGTCACATGGTCAAAAATGATGGAATCATACCTTACCAAGGCATCCTTGCAGTGCCCAAATGTTTCGAAATTGTATTTATGGCTTAGTTCTTTTAATTCTCTCGTGGTGTTTAGCCTAATTATCGCATTAATTTTCATAAATCGAATAATCTAACTAATTTACTTCAAATGGTAACTAGTAAAAATATTCGAACTTTGCGCGAAACACGTCACGATGCCGGAAATAGCGCGATCTGTGAACCCATCACAAGTTTGTCTTCGACAGAACTATTTCTATTTCGGTATGAGCGATAGAGCAGGGCGCATTGAAGAGACGAGTGACTAACAGTTTTTATCCCTTTGATGATGTTAATGATTGGCGGGATAAATATAGAAAGATCGAGAGCAATTAAATGAAACTTGTTAATGATAAACAGTAATGATTATGGTTCACGTGAATGATGAACATTGATCACTTCGAAAACTTCTTCTTCTTATTCTTTATTCCATACACGTGACAAGAAAATGAGGACATAAAGGGATTGATGGATGTCCGACGCTAAGGTAGCGATATCGGTGAGGGGTCTTCGGACTTCTTCTTCTTCTTCTTCTTCGGAACTTCTTCGGTTTCTCGCCACGAAATGATGGGGGGGGGTCCAGAAACCGAAGAATTACCATACAATCAATAATAAGAAAACAAAACGATAATCAATCAATGAAATCGAAATTCAATCGATAAATTATAGATGAACGTACTATGATGACGTCAATAGTCGCCGTGGCCGCACTCATCGCCAACTTCCCGGTCGTGTGGGCGGTGAACAAGTACGGTGTGAGGTAAGACTACTGTAGCCGATAGTTTTCGGTATTACCTAAACCACGGTTCTCCAGGGCGGTCTTCGTCGCGCTAGGACTAGTGTCCGCCGTCGGCACCATGGCACTGCCCGTCGCTGTCAGGGTACGGTAATCGAGCGACAAGAGCAATCGATAATTGAAAATTCCAGATGGGATTCTACTACATGCTCGCGTGTCGGTTCCTGCAAGGACTCGGTTTCGCCGGAAACTTCCCGGTTATCGGATCGTTCGCTGCCAAATGGACATATTACAAGCAGGTAATAGTTTAAGTATACCTGCACAAGTCCGAGGGCCAGCCACTCCGCATTTTAGTGGGGCCATTATTTTAATCATGTTAATAGCTCAAAATTTTCAAGTTGGGCTTGTTTGGTAGCCAAATTCGAGACTCAACATTAAGCAAATTCCCCACTGAAAATGCGGAGCAGCTATGCGTGTACTTTGATCGAATGCTATGTGAGTGAGAATGTTATGAGAAGTAGACCACAAAGATCTTGGTCATTTCTTCCTCATGATCGAACTCGAACTACAACTGAGTATAGACGATAATAAAAAATCTTTTCACATAAGGAAGTGCAAGGAGATATACAATATACCAGAATCTCCCAGTGAAAATTGGCGCCAGGGTACCCGGGGCGCCCATTTGGACCCGCGTTTTTTACGATGTGAATATTGAATATTCTAATTGGTTGCGTTGTTTTACTCTAGATTTGACCGAATTTATGATTGAAAGTTGGGAATTTTTTTTAAAATAAACACTTTTAAAAATATGAAAAAATATTGAAAATACAGTGGGGGGGAAACGAGGGGCCAAATGGGATCAAAAAAATTTTATTTTTCAACAATCAAAAAACAGTGAAAGACTGTGAATGTTAAACAGTTAAAGGAATACCCCAAGCTAATTTTACCCTCCGCATCGGCAATACTCTCTCGTAGATAAAGAAAGCGAGAGAACATTGCCAGAGCGGAGAGATTCAAATTATCTTGGGGTGTGGCTTTAAAGATTCTAATCGTAGCTATATTATATCCATACCCAGACTGGTCTATTCGTCTCCGTTCTCGTCGCTTACGTACAACTTTCGCCCGCCATCTCCATGCCTGCCGCCGGCTCGCTCTGCTCCAACTTTGGATGGCCGTAAGTTTAATTTAATTTAATCTAATTTATCATACATCAATAAGATGCGACAACATTTGAAATAACATATAAATAGGAGCTTGTGGGGTAGAGAAAAAAATGAGAGACTGCTACTTATTATTGATTATTTTGAATCAATAAACATATTATTGATTTTTTTTTTATTTCGAAAAACAATCAATAAATCATGAAAATATATTTGCAGTTCCGTATTCTACGCGCACGGTGTCTCATGCTTCCTCCTCTTCACCATCTACTACTTCTTCTATCGTAATTCTCCCCAGGTAACCGAACGATCGATATGACTACCGTAATCGATAAGACTACCGTAATCGATAAGTCTACCGTATTCGATAAGACTACCGTATTCGATAAGACTACCGTAATTGATAAGACTACCGTAATCTCTCATTTTCCATTCAGAAGCACCCATTCGTTGGCAGGCGCGAGAGTTTGAAAATCTCCACGAACAAGATCGAACTTGAGTAAGTTATTGATTTTTCTGATTTTCGAAAAATCAATAAAATGTGAGGGATCAATATAATGTATCTATTACAGTAAGAAGGTGCTGAAGAAGATGCCTTATGGCGCGATTCTCACTACTCCTTGCATCTGGGGAACCTGGATCGGTAATCTTTTTTTTTAATTTAAAATTTTTTTTAAATTTTTAACTCCACCATGAGTATATTATTTCGAAAAAGTGCTTTATGATTTTTGTAAATATTTTTTTTGTATTTTTAATAATAATATTTTTAATAATATAATATTATTAATATTGTCAGGAGCCATCGGAAACTTCACTGCCGTAGCTACTATGTTCCTGTACAACCCAATGTACCTCTCTGGAGGTAATTTTTTTTAAATTTTTTTTTAAATTTGGAATATTCATTGTGTCAGTTTCTAAAAAAACTCTTGAACAAACTAACGATCAATACTTACCGTAACCCCGACCATACTTACCGTAATCCACTCTTACAGTACTCGGCTTCTCGACCAACACCACCGGTCTCACCGCGGCCATTCCTCCCCTTCTCCAGTTCGGCGTCAAACTTCTTTGTGGTGCGTGCGTCTACAGTAATCGGGAGTGTTTTCCGAAAAAACCGAAAAATATTGTATTTTTGCATTACAGGAGCCATCTCTGATCGTATCAAGTTCATTTCTGAGGGAAACAAGTTCCGTCTCTTCAATTCAATCGCCTTCTTTGGGTCGGCCGCATTTTTCATCGCTCTATCCTTCATGGATGGCACCAATAAGGTTTGATCTTTGATCTTTGATCTTTGATCTTCGATCTTGTATCTTGTATTTTTGATCTTTGATCTTGTATCTTTGATCTTTGATCTTTTACCGAACTTTCATAACTACACAAAAAAATCATACAGACTTACATTACAGACTCTACAGTTACTAGATTAAACGAGCCTTAAACTTTGATCTTTGATCTCTGACCTCTAATCTCTTACAGAACCTCTGCGTCATTCTCCTTGGCGGCGCCGCGGGAATTCTGGGCGCCACCACTGGCGGCTTCTTCAAGGCTGCGCCCTTCCTCAGCAAGCAGTACAGGTATCCCTTATCTCGTTCTTTATTTCATCATTACTTACTTACTTGGATACTTGGATGTTAGCGTCGGACGTGTGACTTCCATAGATTACGGTATTGGGCAGTTGGGAAATTTCATCATTATCTATAGTTTTTGAAATTTGAATTTGGCGCCTTACCGTGATATCTTGTAGCCATTTCGTGACGGGAAACATCTCGCTAATGTTGACCATTTGTCTGCTCGGCGCACCTGTACTCATCAACTTCTTCATCCATCTTCAAACTCAAGCTGAATGGGCCCACGTCTTCCAATTCATCGCAGCAATTCTGGTAAATATAGTCACTTCACGATAATCGACATCATAGGTCGAATAGCTAGGTTATCGATTTTCAAAATCCGGTCAGGTTTTTCGATTTTTGGCAAATTTGGCTCAAAATCCGGAGAGGTTTTTTCGATTTTTGTGAAGTTTTGACTCAAAATCCGGTCAGGCTTGGTACTTTGTAACATACTTTTCAACCTATGATCGACAATCGTGTACCCACTGTATTTGCAGATCATCAGCAACACCATCTTCTGCATTTTCGTGAAGGGCGAACCAGCCGAGTGGACCACGGAAGAGTGGATCAGTCGCAACTCGGTCGTGGACCTGAACAAGATTGAGAAGAGCGAAAAGGCTCCTCAAACTACCATTGCCACTATCGCTTAGAAAGTCAGTCCTCGATCGATCTACCGACGAGTACTTACCGTATCCGATTTTGCGGACCACAAATTGTATCAAATTCTAATCGACTACATTCCATATGAGCTACATATTGATCTCAGGTTTCATTCCTCTTACTTATTGCGGGTTTTGTATTGTAATGTACTGTAATAAATATCCTTTTTATAAACTTTGTGTTTTGTGATGATCTATGAATATCCTTAACGCTTCAAGCGCGTATGGGTAATCGAAAAAATATATTGATAATTAATCTTTGATTTTTAACGCTAAGTTTGTTATCGAAACGTTAAAGCCAGAAGGTCCGTGATAGATAATTACCATGGTTGTTTCATTCTCTTGCAATCCACCGATCCATTTGCCACTTGTCAAGCAAAATTACATAAAATTTCAATTTACATTGAAACAAATATCAGCGTCTCTCTAATCTTCACGCTATTACATCGAAGATAAATTGACTCAATTTCATTCAAATCCAATATACTCCATTGTCCATTTTCGTTCTCGTCCATTTCATTCTTTCACTGTCCGTCTACAGGACTCGGTTCTTTACTGGACTTCTCTCAACTGACTCGGTCAACCACTGACTCCGCACCCCTTATCTCCATTCCAATACTAACTTCATACAATGTCGAACAACTCGAGCCATTCTAATTCTCCCTCCAAGACCTCCAATACCAAGGATCTGTCGGTACGTTGCCTCATCATGCCCTATTCAAATACCATAATTCACTCTATTCAAATACCGTAATCCATCAATCAATATTCTCAGGATAATGCTTCATCGAGTGGGCCCACAGATGCGCTTGTGACGTAAGGAATACTTGAACAATTAACCATATACGAAAGATATCATGAAGAGATAGACAAAGGATCTGGATTGAATTTTATTGGATTGTATTGATCAAGATAACTAATTTCAGACCCTCGACCAAGGCTGAAGTCAATACAAACAAGAGTGCTGACATGATGGATGTTTCCAACATCGAAGTAAATCCATGATCTACCCAATCTCCGCCCCTTTTCATCCCCAAGCTCCGCCCCTTTTCATTTCCTCGTTTTCAGCGAGATCCCCGTGCACACAGTCATTCACTGCTCTCTCTTGATGATTCAATGGAGTCGATTCTCCACTCGCCCGCACCTCGTACTTCTACACCAATCAAGTGATCAATAATCCCCGGCACTACTCTATAACACCGAACCAGTCCAATAGTATAGCATAAAAGTGTAGAATAGTCTAGAATAAAAGGCTCTTTACTTCGTGTTTATTTTACTTTTCTCATCCTTTTGAACTGGCCCGGTGTTCTGGTCCGGTGTTCTGGAGTAGTGCCGACTCATCATCCCTGATTCAGGAAGCAAGGAGCTAGCCGAACGAGTCGAAAGTCTCAATCCCTGTACAAACGTGCTCTGGTCAATCAGGTTAGCTACCGTATACTCTTTTGTACCGTAAACCTTTGAATTCAAGGCTCAGACGGTGCAATCACCTCGTCAAAAGGAGAAGGATCAAGGATATTCTCAATCTCGTTCACGATCTCGTTCTCGTTCAGTGCGAATTCCACTTGACCAGAGTGATTCCAGCAACTATTACACTGCTCCCGTATCGTAATCTCCTTATACCGTAGTCATAGCCTTTCCATTTAGGAGTCACTGAACAGTACGAGAGCAACAAATGAGGAGAGCTATCGTAGTCGCGATGCGATGCAGCGTGCGATATTCAGGGATCTGTGCGCAGATCCGGTTCTCGATCGACTCGCTTGCACCAAGTAATAATAATAATAATAATAATAATAATAATAATAATAATAATAATAATAATAATAATAATAATAATAATAATAATAATAATAATTTATGCATTAAGGATAACTTATAATAGCTTAGCATAGGTATCGTGATGAATTACATAAAATACGATGCCACAACGTTAGTAGCAAAGAAAATAACAATTAATTATTACTGTACAGTACATATATCAGTCATGCGGCATAGTAACCCTTTGGCACCACTGCAGACTTCTGCCCCCTATTTTAGGCGCCGTCCCCAATCTGGGCTTCTGCAGTAACCCTTTTACCCACTTCAGGCCTTCCGTCACTGATCTGTCGAGCATGGCCAAATGTGTGCTGATCACACCTCTTACAGTACACACTTCACAAAACGTCAACGTCATTGCTGTCACTGGACAAGTATGTGGAAATGAGAAAAGAAAAGGAAAAAAAGAAAAGGAAAAGTGGAAGAGAGAGAAAAGGAAAAGTGGAAAAGAAACTACTTCAGAATTGGGTACCAGACCACCGGGCAAGTCCAAAAAGATATGAAAAATGAAATAAACACAAAGGAAAGGGCGTTTATATTAGACAATTATACTATTATTTTGGGCTGGTACTTTATTCTGAAGTAGTGCCGAAATTCATTGGTGTTGGGGTACTCAGAGAGTATTCTAACCACTTTGTGGTTAGAAAAAGCCGGAACATTTGAGGGAGTGGTGATCCCCCAAGTGGACAGAAAATGGGCCACCGAAGTGAGAGAGAATAGGCCTCCAAAGAGGATCCTGACTAATTTTTGAGTAAAATTTTTCATAACTAGTGGGCGAGATGTTGCTTAAGGAGGTAAGTGACATGCGAAAATTACCGGAGCACCGTAATACAAAAAAAGGCGATCATCCCTAATACCCTATTTGTCAGAATGAATATTTTCAGATACTGATAACTTCACAGACACTGATTCGATCTTCGCAGGCCTCTGCCAATATCAATGGGCTCATGCACACTCTGCTAACGGTAAGATCATTTATACGTCATGCAGGTAGAATGAGAACCGAATGAGATAATAACCGATTGGATGATAACCATTTGCATACTCGTCTATTCATTAGCGCTTGTCTCTCATATGCAACTGGTTATCATTCAGTCCGTTATTATTCGTCGGTTATCATTCGACCTAGATAGTGACGTCTTGTAATATATTTATATAAATTGAATATTTTAGTCCGCACCGGCTATTTGTAATGAGTCGAACTTGGCCGATATTGATCATGAGAATGAGAAGAGTACTCATAAAGTGAGAATCGTTTGATTGCCTCTGGCCACACTTTCTCGCTTTCTTTGTCTACGAGAGAGTATTGTCAATGCGTCAAATCGGGATGTTCCTTTAAATGATTATATTCAGGTGTTCGTGGGTGATGATTCAGTGCTGATCGAACGCGTCTCCACTATTCATGTTTGCCATCATCCATTTTTTGGGAGTTGATCTTTGATCTTTGATCTTTTGTAGCGTGGACGTGATCGCAATTCATTCAACACTAATGATCGTCGTACATATCGATTTGTCTGTCATGGAGACCTTCTAGCAAATGTTCCCATCTCGTAAGTATTGATCTACCGTAATCGATATACTGTAGTCCAGTACCGTAATCTACCGTGATATGTTTCAGACAGGTCAAGCCACGTTATCTGACCGTTCGTGCCGAGACATCGACGAGCAAGGATGTAAATGTAGGCTGACCGTATCGAATGACCGTATGCAAGAACATGTGATGTCATTAGTATAGGCGGAGGATTTTTGGAAAACACCTCCGCCTACGCTAATGACGTCACATTTTCCCGGAAAACGGTTCTTGCATACGGCCACGGGGCTATTGGAAAGGAAACTAAAATATATAATTTCAGGAGATCGAAAAGAGTGAGAGAATTACTCTTGCATTCGATAGATCATCTTCCACGAAGACGTTCGACCATTCTCAAACGGGGTAACAAACCCACAGCCCTCTTTGCATACACATAACCTTATAATTTAAGTATTTCGCTCGTCCAAGTGAACAGTCTGCCCTCCAAAGGACCCGTGGAGTTTGACGAGCATGTTCGTCTCTCGGAACTCAGTCATATCAATATCGTAAGAAAGGTACGGTAAACGATGAATACCGTATACCGAGAGTACCGTATTCCAATAATACAATACATACAATATATAATATAATAATACATAATTATAATAATACATAATAATAATAATACAATATATAATAATATATAATAATATATAATAATATATAATAATACAATACAATATAATACAGGTGAACATCCATTGCAACGATCTTCTGTGGAACGAACCAAGGACTGAGTGTCGTGAGCAACGTGTCTACAAACAGCAGAAGTCCAATGATGATGACGAGTTCGAGCCCGTTAAGATCGTTAGATCGGTATGAAAAGGACACTACTTCAGAATAGAGTACCAGAACACCGGGCAAGTCCAAAAGGACATGAAAAATGAAATTAACACAAAGGAAAGGACGTCTATATTAGGCAATTATACTTTTATTGTGGACTGGTACCCTATTCCGAAGTAGTGCCATGAAAAGTATACTGTAGATACACTATAATGAATGCAACGAGTGCATCTCATGACACGACCTTTGCGTTTCTTCAGCAATCGGTTACACCCTCTCGCGGTGTGAATAAGAAGAAGAATGAGTTCATCCTTGGTCCACTTCGTGAGAAATCGTCAAGTATTCAGAAGCGGTAAAACAAAGATCAAAGATCAACTTGCGATCCACCATTCAGACCTCGTCCATCAGTGCAAATTCCCCGTTCGTTGAGTGCAGATCCTAGCTCGAGAAGAAGGTTACCCGAAAAGGTGAGTGATAATCATTACTTAGCACCGTTTCGATAAAAAATTACGGTATGAATTTACCACGGTGTACTCGCGTCGTCTGTGCTCTCTCACTTTTGCGTGCTCTATTAGCCCCCCCCCACAAATAAATAACCACTACAGTATACCTTTAGGCACTTCCTCGCTCTCTCAGTACAGGCGCCATGGACAGCACGAGTGAGCGTATACCGTATCCATGGCCTACCGTAACCGCTGAAATCGTTGCAGGAAATAGATCTTCGATTGATGGGTCGTCACGCGCGTCGAGAAATGATGTGCAGGTGTGCTTCTCGTTCATCTTGTTCAATATATCAATATATCCCAACTTCAGTTGCAATTTCCCCACAAGATTTCTTCTGCTGAAGAGGACACTTCTGCCGGATCGGTATTAGCAACCCTTATTCTTATTCTTTCTTCCATCGTATTATAAGTGACATTAAAACGAATAATGGGTTGATGGATGTCCGTCGCTTCGGTAGCGATATCGGTGACCCTTATGGAGACCCTTACGGTTACGTTTACGGTGACCCTTTGCTAATGTAACTTGTTTGAGTCTGCCTCGTCTTCTGAGGAATTGCGTACACCATCTGCTGGTTCACCGAAGCCAGAAGCGTCAGTGACTACGCTCACTCATGACAAGTAAGTCAAAGGGAGCCCAACCTCCCTCAATGGTCTCTTCGACGCGCAATGCTTTCTCGTTGCTAGAAAACAGGGGAATAGTGTGCACAATGTAGAGACCTTTGAGAGGGGCCCCTTTAACGATGCCTTTATTTTCAATGAATAGATTTCAACGCTGTAAAATTCAGGCATCCTATGGACGATCGCACGGTGCACTCCCTCAGAACTCAGAATGTCTGTTATTGATTGATTAAAACAGTGAACTTTTATCTTTTACAGTATCCATCCCCTGCACCAACGAAGCGTGATCCCGTTAATGAATCTCCCGTGCGTACTGCTGTGTCTGCAGGTGAGCGATCTAATGTCTAATGTCCTCTGAAAATTTCTACCCGCGGGGCACCCTATCTAAGCACTCTACCCCGCGGGGCACCCTGTGCTCACCCCGCGGGCACCCTGTCTAAACAATCCGCCCCGCAGGGCACCATGTCATTTTCAGAGACTCAACAAGCTGCTCCGCAGGGTGCCCGGCAGAGTGCCCCGCGGGGGAAAATTTCCGAAAAAAAAAAGTCTATGATAGTGTGGGCGGGATATATCCCAAGACTGTTTGGTTTACTGAAAAACTCGAATGGGACCTGACTTGCTAATTTTGAAATCACCGCAATCGAATTAACTGATGATGGCATTGCAAGAATTGGACTGCTAACTATCATTAATCCATTGCAGATAAG
This sequence comes from Parapristionchus giblindavisi, assembly GCA_943737045.1. Taxonomy (NCBI): domain Eukaryota; kingdom Metazoa; phylum Nematoda; class Chromadorea; order Rhabditida; family Diplogasteridae; genus Parapristionchus; species Parapristionchus giblindavisi. The sequence goes on along the minus strand of CALSFV010000210.1, from coordinate 1,687,086 downwards.
AAGACGACATTCAGTCCGTCCGATCATCAACTGAGATCTGTTCGATTGTCTGGACAGATGATGGAGAAGAATGCCTCGTCGATTAGAACTCTTCCTGCTTCAGGGTACTTATTCATTCGTTCCTTAACTTTGCTTTAACTAGACTAGCTTAATTTAACCTAACTCAACTTCTCTCTGAACACATAATACATTTTAGACGTGTTCTCAAATCTACCGTTAGTCTTACCGGGATGTGTGATCGAGAGAGCGTAGTTCGTTCGGCTCGTCGAGCTCTCTCAGTGGACCAGATGCCAATTGAACATCTACCGAATCCCAAGGCGCCCTCTCCACATCTGCCTCAACTCTCCGTTGCCAAAGCCAAGGACGATTGTGATCGCACGGTGCACTCCCTCAGAACTCAGAATGTCAGCTATCGATTGATTAAAACAGTGAACTTTGATCTTTTACAGTATCCATCCCCTACACCAACGAAGCGTGATCCCGTTAATGAATCTCCCGTGAGTACTGCTGTGTCTGCCGGTAAGCGGTCTAATGTCTAATGTCTATGATAGTGTGGGCGGGATATATCCCAAATCAAAAAGGCGCTTTTGGGAAGTGATGGTGTACGATAAATAAACTGGTTATAGTGATCATTTTGCCCCTCTCTGGTGTTGAAATCCTTGCATGATCACGAATACAAGTGTAATCAAGCATGATTCGACATTCCATGGATGATCATACATGGAATATCCGTAGTTCGTGATAATGCATGGATCTTCCGTGATCATGCACGAATTTTCCGTAATCATGCAGGGAATGACAGAATCCATGCATGATCACGGATAATCCATGCATGATTCGAGTATATTCCATGCATGATCATGCCATTAATTGCACAAATTTTACTTGGATCTTGCAAGGATTCAAACACCTGAGTCATAAGGCCAGGGCGAGTTGAGACCCATCCCTTGTAAATCAACCCTGAGAACTTATGACGACATTTACTGCAAACTCATACTAATTCATTACAGATAAGACTATGACAGCCAGTCCGTCTACCCGTGAACGAAGATCTGCTCGATCGAGCCGACAGGCGATGCAGAGGAATGCCTCATCGATTAGAACTCTTCCTGCTTCAGGGTACTTATTCATATCCATTCGTTCCGGTCCTTAACTTAACTTTAAAGCGAGATAATTTGAAGATAATTTGAAACTCTCCGCTCTGGCCACACTCTCTCGCTTTCTAAAAATTAGCTTGGGGTGTGGCTTTAACTAAATTTGCTTAATTTAACCTAACTCATCATCTCTCTGAACACATAATAGTAGAGGTTCACTATCTAGAATCTAATGGCCAAAACAGTGAATCTCGCCTCTACGAATAACTAGTTTTGATGCATTAATATCTAATTTTATAGAGTACATTTGCATGTTTAACTATTACATATTTCGCTTATAATACATTTTAGACGTGTTCTCAAATCTACCGTTAGTCTTACCGGGATTTGTAATCGAGAGAGCGTAGTTCGTTCGGCTCGTCGAGCTCTATCAGTGGACCAGATGCCTCTTGAACATCTACAGTATCCCAAGGCACAATCTCCACCTCTGCCTCAACTCTCGGTTGCCACAGCCACTGATCACAACTCGCATAGGTACATCGATTTTAATCTTTAATCTTTTTATTTCGTAATATTAGATAATAAACATTTTACTGTCTCCAATGAAAATTTCTCAGCGAATTTCCGTCGCATAGCCCATCTTTTTAATAGGAGCGTACCTCTCTCAATGGTCTTTGCATTGTGCACACTATTTCTCTGTTCTCTAACAACGAGAGAGCATTGCGCGTCGAAGAGACCATTGAGGTTACGCTCCCTTTAATCTTGAAAATTTTACCACCATCCTTACTTTCAGACCCGTTCCTCGTCCTCGTACCACCATCGGCCGTTCTCGTGTTGTCCCTGCTGCTCCACCCGTATCTCCAGCTGATCACTTGACTCCACAGAAGACTACTCCCACATCTGCTCCACCCGTCCCCGCTCCTCGTTCCGCATCCCGTCTTCCTATCCATCGCACGCTCCAGGTCACTGAGTCCAAGACCATGGATAAGTCGACGTCTCAGGATCCTTCACGCGCTCAGAAGCGAACGAATGTGGAGATCGTCAGTAACCCGGAAGATTACGATCAGGGTATGCTTACACTCACAGAAAATACCCTAGCTCATTGCATTTAAGGGTTTTAAAGCCCTACCCTGAGTACCCTTAGATACAAGTGTTTAAAACCCTAACCGTTTAGTGTTTGGGGTGCACAGGGGGACATGAGCTAGGGTTTTTTCTGTGAGTGTACCGCCTGTGTACCGAGATCTACCGTAATCATCGATTCGTGATTCAGGCGAGATTCTGATCAAGAAACTCACACTTGAGACCAGAATCAACGGACACATGTGGCATCTGTGCGTCAACTTTGCTATCAAGGTTTGACATAGGAAGATCAGTCAATCAATCGATATTTGTCCGTATTATAGCATGATCGTGCAAGCGAGATCAGTTTTGTTCCGAAGAGAATTCGACTCGACGACAAGATATTCTGGGAGGAGTCCGAATCATCTTCGTTGCCTTCGGAAAAGAGAAGAAAGGATGAGGTATCGTGGCGCCTACCGTGACCTCGATTACAGTAACCTGATTTTCAGAACTCCTCGACGCACTAATCACTCGACCAAATTACTAACTGAATGTTTAACCTACTCACTCTCCAAACTAACACTGATACTGAATAAATGATTATAATAGTACGCATTTTTGGGCATTGAACATTGAACATTGATACACTTTATCAAGGTTTTACTGAATCTGAAGTGTCATAAAAGGAGGTCTTCATTCTTTAAATTATTCTTCTTGCACCCTTATGATTAGCTATTTTGATGATCATGGGCATTAAGAAATCAATGTTCAGAATTAAATGAAACATATAAATATTAATAGATATACAAGTATAGTTTTGCATGCACTTTGAATTTAAATTTATTTAAAATATGTAGGTTAGCGAATAATGCAACATGAATGTATCAATCGATCTACATTCACACTGTGAATTCATTTTGTGTGTACAAATTTAAGGTCCAAGAAAATAAGCCACTGGAACAAAGAAAATGATAATTAAAAAGCCTAATTTAAAGCATAAAAACGCGTTGGAAAAAAGAATGGCATGTTGTGGTACTGAACTTACTTTCATAGCGGCAGTTCTAAAAAGGGATAGGGCCCTTTCACTTAAGAAATTTCGTCTTTGATCTTTTCGAAATTTGATCTTTGATCTTTTCGAATTTTGATCTTGGATAGTTTGGTTTTCGTAGAGTGAATGGAACACTTAGGTGCTACTGAAATATGAACCCAATAGAGGATGTCACTCTCACTTTCTTTGTCAAGGAACTGAGTGATAATGGACACATAGATGTAGATAGGTCGAGGGGAAATGACAAGGCAGAGACGCAGAGGAGATCTCTCACCTAGCTGTGACATCCTGGACGGTTTTTACCGAGATCAGGTGAGAGCGCCAGACAACCAGAGCGTTTATAATTAGTACAGATAGAAATGTGTTAGTCTCCTCACATCGTCTACGTCTCTGACCTTTTCCCCCGCATTCCAGTTCCATAAATCGCTCTTTAAGTGCACATTAACGCGCCTAACCGTCCAAACGTACTGAGAGTGGATAACATCAGTAAGTCGTTCTTGTTGCATCACTCATGGAACGGACAAATCGGTAGTGACAGTCGACTTTCCCTGAGGCGTCACTACCCTCTCTGTCGTCTGCATTGATACCACTAATTAGATCCTATTTATTGATCAATCATAACTTTATACTTTTCAAACGATTACAATTATTTGTCTGGACACAATGTAAAGCATTACCCTCCATGATGACTTTTTTCGTTATGTTTATTGATGAAACATATGGTATCCGGGTTTCTACCCAACGTTATTCCTTACAGTCGCTTCTAATAATGCATTTTGTGAATCATGCTAATTAGCTAAATGTCATACCCGATAGTGCTCTTATCTGCTCTTCCCCATTACCGTACCTTGTTCTTCAACTTGTATGCTTTACCCTACTGTGTAATCGATTACATTAACATGTTACAGGAACCTACCGTAGTTCACAATGCCAGAATTCGGAACACGAACCCGATTTATCGTCATGGTTTTGCTGTTATTGTGTTTGAGTAGTATATGGTTAGTTCAGCAATCCATGGTTATCGTTTATTTTTGATTTGTTGATTTTTCTCTCAGGTCTAATATTCTCTCGTTCAACTTCGCCATAATATGCATGGCTCCCGTCGCGAATTCCTCCTCAACGACCGATCGATACCAATTCACTGATTGTACGGTACTATCGATTAACTACCGTATCCCTTATCCTATCCGTTCAAGACCAAAGCACGCTGTTGACGTCGATTGTCGCCGTGGCAGCGCTGATCGCTAACATTCCCGTCGTGTTCGCTGTGAACAAAGTGGGAATACGGTAGGAAGTGCGGACGACGTTTATCAAAATGCAAATTGTGATATTTTCAGTTCGGTTTTCACCGTTCTCGGATTGGTTTCCGGGCTCGCGACACTCCTCATTCCCGCAGCCATAAGAGTGAGTGAATGAAAAACTTTTTCAAAGAATATTTTGTAAAGCTCTATTCTTCAATTGCTGATTTAAATTTTTTTTTAATAGCAGCGCCTTTTTCATCTCCAAATGAGTATAGCATTGTGAAAACCTTCACTACAGAGAGTGTTTAACCGTCTAAACCACCACTAATTGAGTGCCAGTTGTCAATTAAAAAAAAGAATATATCGAAAAATGAGAAATGTCAAAATATTCGTCCAGAAATGTCCATTTTCAGACTGGTTTTCTCTGGGTACTCCTGTGTCGGTTCCTGCAAGGTCTCGGTTTCGCAACGACCTTCCCCGTCGTAGGCGCTTTCTCGTGCAAATGGACGTACTTCAAGCAGGTTTGATCAATTATCGATCGATCTCTCAATTATCGATCGATGCTCACCTGACTACCGTATTCCAGACAGGCCTCTTCGTGTCGGTCCTCGTGTCATACGTGCAACTCTCGCCCGTACTCACCATGCCAGTCTCGGGAGCGCTCTGTACACACGTGGGGTGGCCGTAAGTCTTGTATTTATTTATTTATTTATTTATCCATCAGTTAAAAGCAAAAATAATCTATAAGTCTTCTAGTATATATGTCTATCTAGTCTTGTAGTATATAAGTCTAGTATACAATATATTGTAGCCACTTCAGCGTTTCTCTAACGCAGGCAGAGTGCGCATTGAAAATTTGGCAAAACGCCAAAAAAATTACGGTATGATTGCACCATGGTGCACTCTCCTCGTCAGCGCACTCTTCGTACCGCATACTCTTTATCTGCTATCTCACAGCTCTGAAAACACACTTCATAGCCTGCCTGCCTTGAGAATCGAAATTTAAAATGATAATCGATTTTTAAAAGAGCTAATTTGAAATTCTCCGCTCTGTCAATGCTCTCTCGCCTTCGTTGTCTACGAGAGAGTGTTGTCAGAGCGGAGAATTTCGAACTAGCTCGGGCCTTTAAACAACAGCGATTCTAAAATCGATTCTCATTCTCCATTGCGATAACAATAATAATTTTTTATAGTTCCGTATTCTACGTGCACGGTGCGGCCGCGCTCGTGCTATTCGTCTCCTACGGCCTATTCTACCGTAACTCGCCCAATGTCAGTTATCGGGTGATAAGACATTTCGGAAAAAAATTTGGGAAATACCGTTTGGGCAACGAATTTTCGGAAAAGGACATTTTTATGTATTCTGGGGTATGCTATTCCGAAATTGAATTTCCGAAAAAAAACTTTCCGAAATGTCCTTTTCCGAGATTGACTTTCCCAAAGAGTGTTTTCCCATTCTCTATCATCCTCTTCTTCTCAGAAGCACCCTTTCGTGGGCGAGATCGAGACCCGCAAGATCAGCATTGGCAAGTCCGCGCACGAGTAAGTGATCTGACCCGTCGAACTACCCACCGTACCTCGCCCCAATTACAGTAAGCGAACCCTCCGTCGGATACCGTATCTTGAGATTTTACGGACGCCGGCGATCTGGGCGATCTGGCTGGGTGCCATCGGAAACTTTGCCGCCGTCAATCTCATGTTCCTGTACAATCCTATCTATATTTCGAAAGGTATCGATCGATTATTAGACCCTACAGTATTCCTTCTTAGTTTTCGTTTTTTAGTAGTTTTCGTTACCCCGTTTAACGTGATAAGAAGAACCCAAAACAATCCCGTTCCTTCTTATACAGGAAAATAAATGATTTGATTTGATTTAATATGAGTAATCGATAATCACATTCTCGATTACAGTACTCGGTTTCTCTACAAGCGTTACGGGAGCCACCGCTGCCATTCCACCGTTCGTTCAGTTCTTCGTAAAACTCGCTTGTGGTAATGCTACCGTAACCCGGGTTTCCGTTCGAGACCGCGAATTATTTGCAGGCGCAGCATCAGATCGTATCAAGTTTGTCTCCGAATTGACCAAATACCGATTATTCAACTCGGTTGCTTATCTCGGATGCGCTGCGTGTTTCGCGTCGCTTGCGTCGATTGATTCGGAAAGACCGGTTTGATCTTTGATCTCAATTTTTTATCGCAAAATAATTTTTCAACATTCAATCTCATATCTTACCGTTGTTAAAGTTGAACTTTGATCTTTTGATCTTGATCTTGATCTGGATCTTTTCTCTTTGATCGTGATCTAGATCTACGATCTTTGATCTTGATCTTTTGATCTCAGTTTGACTACGATAAGTTAGAATAGTTTTCTTCCCATTTCAGCTAATCAACCTCTTTCTTCTCCTTGCCTCAGCTGGTATTCTCGGTGCCGTCACCGGCGGTTTCTACAAGGCCGCACCAGCCCTCAGCAAGCAGTACAGGTACCGTAATCGGCACAACTCAAATTCAAACTTCCCGCCTTACCGTAACCTTTTTCAGTCACTTCGTTACGGGCAACATATCGATCGTGCTCACCGTAACCCTGGTCGGTGTGCCGTTCCTGGTCAACGGTCTCACCGCGCACAACACTCACGACGAATGGCGAGCCGTGTTTCTGGTGGTCGCCGCGCTATTGGTATACCTCGACTACCGTAACCCCCCCCCCCCATCACACCACAATTCTAGGTGCTGTCGAATGTGATATTCTGCGTATTCGTGAGGGGCGAACCGTGTGAGTGGACAAAGGACGAATGGATTCAACGGAACACTGTGAAGGATCTCGCGACGATTGAACGATATTAGGGTCGTACGGTCCTAATAAGGTCGCTGCGGAAGTTATGGCACACATTTCTTTATCTCACCACTACAAACTCAGGACTTTCGCAGCGACTTAGTACTGTAGTTGCTTATCGATCGATTTACTTACTTTTGATTACAATTGATCTGTCATTGATTACATAAACGGAGTTATCCACTATCAATTTAACGCACCATCCCTTTTTAAACCAAAATATCTGTTGAACATAAACGTTTCATTGTAGTTGTCATCTCATTTTCACTCTGTGAGTGCCCCTGCTTTATGATGTGCTGTCATGTATCATGGTTAATCGATAAATCATTCAATTTTAATTTACATTAAAAATAATTTATCACATCCACGGGATGGTAAAAAACGGAGTGACCAATTATTATTATTATTAACAGTTGAAAAAGGGAGGAAAAGATTGAAGTGAGAAACGGGGATGGTGTGAGACAGATATTCGAGGATGATTCTCATGAAATTTACTACACGTTCTGGAATTTCAGGAAAAAAGAGAAAATGATGGAAAACTCTTAACACAATCAATCGCCTGGACAACAAAAAACATCAGAGATATATTAGGTCGGAGTGTGCGTGGAATAGATCATAGGCTGATAACAAACAACATTGTAGGCGATTCATGAGGAAATAAAAGTGATGCTGCTAGTAAGTCAGCGGCGGAGCGTGCACTAATGGAACGCGATAATATCACGGCGATTGCAGACGATGTAGTGATTTATGATAAGAGGAAGGGAAGAAGTTAAAGTATATATAAAAAGAGAAAAGAGATGGAACAACGTACAAAGTACACAATGAGCGATCGATTATGTACGAGAGCGAAGAGGGAACACAGTCCGATGGAGAATACATATAAGAGGAAGATGGAAATGAAGAGATAAATAGAAGTAATGATGATAATCTACTGCTTCTGACCACCGTGCTCAGCAGCCTGCTGGTAGTACCTGCAAAAATCAATATTGCATCTGATATACGCATTCAAATATTCAAACAATGTCGCACATGTCAAGGACTAGAGTAAAATAACTCAGTGGTCAGTGACCCGATCTTAGGTGATTCTTACTAATCTCGATCTCCCGCATATTCCTAGATGGGTCTCGAGTTTCAAAACTGACCGCATCGACAAAAAGTGCTCACTCACAATGTGGGTGCTCGAAAATGTATGGTGGTCACAGTGAGTTTTAATATTAAATAAATAAATAAATAACTAATAATAATAATAATAATAAAACTCACTGTGCCCACTGCTGCATCAACTGAGGATTCTGCTGATAGTATTGCTGATAGTACTGCATGTACTGTTGTTGAGCGGCAGCTGTGCCGCCAGCACCGTACGCACCGTTACCGTAGTTGTTCCTGAAACGAAATCAACGCTTAAGATACCGTAACCTCCACGTGTTATACCGTAGCCAAGAGCTACCTTAACCCACAACTCACCAGTATTGTTGTTGTTGCTGCTGATTGTTACCGTATCCGTATCCACCACCGGCATTTTGTCCACCTCCTGATGGCTTGGTGTTCTGCAAGCAACATTGTAATAATCGATAAATTAATCAATAAATCAATACATACATCAGTCTTTCCCCAACTGCACTTGATCGACTGTCCGAGTAGATCAGCACCAGACATGGAGATGATCGCCTTGCACGCGGCATCTTTCGTGTCAAACTTCACGAATGAGTAGCCCTGGGCCTGCAACACAGCATTCGCATGATGCTATAATTAAAAGCATACAACTATAAATTAAAATAAATTTCAGTGTCAACAATAATCAACACTGGAAACGATAGATCACCTTGAAGACGCGAACTTCGTTGATGTTTCCGAATCGAGAGAATGCTTGGCGAATATCGTCTTCTGCAAAACAAACTGTTCAGAAAAGAAACCAAAACAATTAAATCAAACATACCGTTTGCACTCTGAGCAACATTTCCAATGTAGACAGATGTGTTGTCGGGAGTGGTCTGCAATTGTCAAAAGTCACATTCATGTTACAATTTAAATTAATATTAATTATTCACCTGGTTGAAGACCTCGTCATATCCGAGCTCACGACGTGTTCCATTTCCAGACTCGTTAGCATCTATAATGCATTATTTAAATTACAAATTAGCCGTCAGCCATCTAATGATGTACCTGTAGGCTTGCGGGTGGCCCAATTCGTTCGGATGGCTCTTCTGCCCAACCATTGGCCGTTCATCTGCTCAATGGCGCGCTCGGCTTCCTATGAATATAGATGTAAGACATCAACAATCTTACTTTAGACATTTTTATGTTAATAACGGTGTCAATAAATCACAAAATAATAATATAATTCACACCTCTCTCTTGGGGAAGGACACGAATCCGTAGCCCTTCGACTTGAGCGTCGTAGCATCGCGGATGACCTTAGCCTCACTATAATTGGGTCGGTTAAACCTCGTTCAAAGTACTCATTCTGTTTGCTCAATGACGTAGTACACCCCTGAATTACTGCTAGAGTCGCTTAGCGTTCACTCCCGCATGTGTTGTTCACATGGAGAAATAAATAGTGGTATCATCAACAGTAAATCTATACAAGCATCCATGAACATTGGCAAACAGCTTTCTGACAAACGTGACGTCAGAGGCGTTTACCGACGTTAGTGACTTCGCGTTTGTGGACAAACAGTTTGTCAACGCTCATACGGCCTCCAGGTATACTGATCACTTACGATATCTCTCCAAAGCTGGCGAAAGATTCCTTGAGCATCTTGTTGTCAATCTCGGGGGACAGATCGCCGACAAACACGTGGAAGTGCTCTGAATAACAATACTTGGTCTACAAAACTATATAAAATGTGCCACTTCTATCGAATCTTATGTAACCAAACAGCACTTTTAATGATGATATAAGTGATATTATTATTATTAATATTAAAACTTACTGCTGGTGTCGACCTTAGCAACTGATCCAGGCTCGGTAGCCCAGTTCACCTTCATCTCCTGCAAAAGACTTCAATGAATGATCAATTCACGCTTTGCTTCATGTTTCTCGTATACAAAATGTAGTCATTCAAAAGATAAGGCATGAAAAATGACAAGCTTTGAATGGCATCAGCCTACAGTCGATCAAAATGTGCACATGACCAACCTTATCAAGGAGACTTCTCTTGTTCATTGCTTGAAGTGCCTGAGCAGCCTGGGCGTGCTCGGAAAACTCGACGAATGCATAGGGATCATTCGTACCCTACAATTTAGTAAACTTTAAATAATTATACAATACGATAACTTGATCCATCTCACAGGGACAAGATCGCAAGCGGGCAAAACATACCTGATGAATCCATGTTTCACCATCCCCGCCCCCGAACCAATCCCCCCGCGATCCAAGCATCTACCCAAGACCGACGCGCTTCTAACTCAACACTACTCATTGACAAGACAAGATCACCACACACTGGGGCGACCTCAATCTTCTCAAATTCACATAGCCACTACCTGCCCCTCCCTCTATCGCGGCGCGTATAATAGGAAGAGGAAAGAATAAAGGAAATATAAAAAAATAAGAAGAATAAATAAAGAATAATAATAATGGCAAATTGTCAGTACTCGGGTTTGTGGGAGTGAGAGACGGGAGGTAGTGTGTCTGTGATGGAAGGACACGGCCAACTCTCAGCCACAACGTGTATCGTCCCATCGACCGCCTTGCAATATAATTGCCAATCGATTAATAATAATGATAATAATATAATAAATAAATAAATAAGAAAAAAACAATGACAACAAGAAGGGAAGAAAGGAATCAATTATGAAGAAAGTTGTTTACCCAACGCGCGGTAGCTGAAATCCGCGCCGATTAAGGGAAGTGTATGTGTGCTCTGATCGATCAAGGGTTTGGAGGTAGGTTTACACCAGCCATGTCAGCGTGTGTCAGTGATACTTACATCGAAGATGACTTTGCTCTTGGTCACGACTCCGATTTGACCAAAGAGCGTACCGATGAACTCCTCAGTAACAGAGGGGTCGAGATTTCCGACGTATCTAAAGATAATTGTAATCATTTACAAATAGCACATAAAATGATGACGTACAAGGTTCTAGGCTGGGCATCATCGCCTCCCATATGGAAGCCGGCCGATTGAGCGGCCTGGTAGTGGGTGCGGGGATTGTAACCGGTGGGCTCTTCAGGTCCGGCAGCCGGAGGCTGAGCATATCCGTATCCATACTGAAAATAAGCAAACGTAATCGATAAGAACTCGCGGAAGACCAATCAAAACAATTGTCAGTTGCGAAAGTGAAATGTGTCCACATCTTTTTCCTAAAGATTTTAGATGACTTACCGACATCGTGAAGAGAATGAGTTGAGGGCTCGGAAGATCCTTAATATAGCATTCAATTAAAACGATGCTAATCAATCACGAAAGAGAAATAAAAGTAAAACGCCAGGACTTGGACAGTTCCACAAAATGTTCAAGTTCAACACGCAGCGCGTCCGCAACGCTACCACGACAAGCAATGCACATCAAAATTTAAATGACGTTTTCGCGGGAGAGTTTAATTACAGTAAGCAGAGGTGTCCCTAAATGACGGTCGCGACCGCGGTCACGTCCCGATAGCCATCTTTTATAAATTTTAATTGAACTTTAGATTATTTTTCTATGCGTATACGTTGTCATCTTAGATTGATTAGCACCTTCCTCTCTTTTTTCTTGTCTCTTATTTGCTTGTATCTTCATTCAAGTATAGCCGCTAATGACATCTGTTGAAAAGAAAGACTATGAATGATAGAGATGGAGACGGAGTGGTAGATCAGTCATATCGTCTCTCATACTTCGATCGATGAATTGTCTTATGTCTCTTTCTCTAGATGTCTGTTCCCTGCCTTCTCTGTCCGATTTTCCCGCCATTTTCAGTTATCATCACGTTTCACTATGCTTTTTTAAAATGTTACTTTCGTAGTTAATTTGCCCTCCCCTTCTTCCTCTTTAAAAACCTATCACTTTCTTTCCTTGCGCTCCTATCTCCCTGCATCACTCTGCCTTTATCTCTCGTAATTATCGAATGGATATATCTAGATATGCCTCATCACCAATCAAATCTGGATTTGTCTTTGTTTATTTGCATATGTTATCGTTGTTGTAGTCTAGACCTATTGTATTCCCATTTGCATATGATTCAATATCATATACATACTACGTGTCCTCACTTTGTTTTCTTCATTTGCAGTTTTCGTTCATCCTTTCAATCTCTCCTTTTCATCGTTCAAAGCTCATCTATGTATGGATCTTCTGTCGTTCGTTTATAATCAGTCATTCTTCCTTTCCATCTCTTCCTATCTATCTCTCTAACATCCATTATCATACCAATCGATCACTAAGGAAGTGAGTAGACCATGAATCGATAATGTTTATGAGAGATATGAAAGGAAGGGAAGTGAGGCTACCATCCCTTTTGCGCATCTATATCTTGCTATATTGCATCTCTCTGGTTATGTTGTATTTCACTCTCTTCTAACCATCTTGCTACTTTATTCATATTCTTCTGCTCCGCATTCAATAATCATTCGGAGGTCGTATCCATTCAGCGTTACAAACAATTTGTCGATAAACGTGGCGTCACGAGTGTAGACGTAGACATTATGTCAACTTTTACCCCTTACGCCATGGATACGGTCTCAGATGATGTGCGCAATGTGTCCTTCCTATCCTTAATTGTATTTACTACACTCTGGCCATGACTGTCCTTTGGCACACGAGAGAGTGTGGCCAGTGTGGAGAGTGTTCTCAATGTATTTATACACAATCATTTCAAATCCATTTCAGACATGACACCTATTGCCACCGCTGTAGATGACGAAATCTACTAAGATGACGTCGTTCTTGGGCAGATCCGTACAAGGTGTGGTGTTTGACTTGGCTGTTTCTCTGAAACATGACCTTTGACGGGAAGATCAAACCTTTCAATTTCTCATTCTACAGGTCGAATCGTCGTTTCGCATCGTCATGACGGAAGAGCAAGTTAGTCTAGTGTCGTGCAGTTACTACGTAGATGACATCAGATGATGGACTTCTTGGGCCTGATGCTTCTTTGAAGGTACGAGCCTTCCTTGGATTCTCTTTCCTGAAATGTTATGTTCAAGTCGCGAAAAGACGAAAATTTTGTGTAGATTTTGCCAATCTTTTTCCATGACTTTTGAGCAGAACCTCTGTTAGAATATACTTCATCTTCATTACGTTATTGTCTTTGCCTTTGCCTTTGCCAACGTTCTCTTCACTGTTCACCGATCTTTTTCGTTTACAGAAACCAAAGTTTTATACAAAGTGATCGTTCATAAACCTGAAATCGTTGAATCTCGTGATTTACTGTTTTGCAGGGCGGATTGTCACTTTCGTCTTCGGAAGCTCGTCGTCCTCGTCGTTGATGATCTGCACGATGTGTTCTTCAGAAGTGGGACGTCGCCAAGCTCCGTCGTCTTCGTTCTCTCGTCGTATTCCAGCACTGGCTGGAACTCGTTTTCCGAAAAAATAAAGAATTTGGGGTTGTTAATGTTTGAAATCGGTGTCTAAGCCCGCGAAGTTAAATGGGAGGGGCCAGCATCGTTATATAAATGAGGTCCGTAAAAATGGGCGGAGCCATGCATCGCTTTATCAGTTCGGGAGTGGATGAGTATATGTAGTTCATTTGCTATGTCTTCTAATAGGGACCCATGGTCTAGTGGATAGTAGATAGAACTGTCAATCCGACGGGTTGGTCGACAGTGAAGTTCAATCCCCCGGGAAAGATTAGCAAAAGAAGACATCCACCAACGGAACCCATCATCTTTTGCCATTTTTTTCTTGATGCATTTACGCTCTCCCTATGCTAACGTGGATTGTATGTTAGAGGTCCCACAGAATGATCATGAATCGCAAACTAACTTTTTCCCCCTAAAATTGTAAAAATGTTCTAAAAGGCTATTTATGTATTTGTTTTTAATGCACTATCAATGATTTTCAATTTTTATTGATGCAGAAACAGAAAAAGTGTACACAAAACAATAATGGATGATTAGGGTAACATGTCAAAGCTGAAGAATTAAGCATATCGCTCTTAAAATGTGACTATAGTATGTTATATAGAGATGTTCACAAAGTTGTTACTCTATTGCTGAAGTTTGATCTTTGTACTTTGATCTTTGACCACAATTTTTCGAACAAAAATAAAATTTAAAAGAAATTGTTTTGATAAAATAAAGGCTCTAAACGACTCTAAAACTTTTATTGGCACAGATTTCAATGAAAAAGTCGAAAAATCTGCGAAAGACTCATGGAAGGAGAAAGACAATATTTTTTTCAAAAAGGACGAATACTACAGTATGTAAAAAGTGCATACCCTAAAATTACTATAAAGAATACAAATTGAGGCATAATATAATACTACCGTATCCCTGATGACATCTTTTCTTGATTCAATATATCTTACAAGTTAGTATTTGCAGTCACAATGGAATAATGTTAATGTTTTTTTTATTTTCTGAAAATAATACGCATTGACAAATTAAGCATAATATTAGTATAATAATATTAAGTATACGGACGCTGAAATCTGCACTTCCCTGTAAATTACCCTAGCTTAATTAGCATACAAATCGTGTTGCTGTCAATTGGAATAAATTTAGCAATAGCTCTGTCCCACTGTTAAATATTAATTAATTATTATTTCTTTGCTACCTAAGTTGTGACATCTTTTTTTATGTTATTCATCACTACATTAATTGTTCACTATATCTAATCCTCCTCCTAACGCATACATTTATTATTATTAAAACCCCTATTATTCTGATTTTCCTATTGTTGCTGACGTTGCCCTCGTGATTTATTGAAGTTATTTAGCAGGTTATAGTTATCAGTTTTTTTACTCTATCTACTATCCATTAGACCATGGGTCCCTATTGGTTGATATGTGAAACGAACTACATATACTCATCTACTCCCATAATTATAAAGCGATGCATGACTCCGCCCATTTTTTGCGAACCTTATTTATTTAGCGATGCTGACCCCGCCCATTTAACTTCGCGGGCTTAGACACCGATTTCAAACATTAACAATCCCCAATTTCTTTATTTTTTTCGGAAAACGAGTTCCAGCCAGTGCTGGAATACGACGAGAGAACGCGGATGTCGAAGCTTGGCGACGTCCCACTTCTGAAGAACACATCGTGCAGATCATCAACGACGAGGACGACGAGCTTCCGAAGACGAAAGTGACGATTCACCCTGCAAAACAGCAAATTGAAACAGTGAAGAGAACGTTGGCAAAGACAATAACGTAACGAAGATGAAGAATATTCTAACAGAGGTTCTGTTCAAAAGTCATGAAAAAAGATTGGCAAAATCTCCACAAAATTTTCGTCTTTTCGCGACTTGAACATAACATTTCAAGAAAGAGAATCCGAGGAAGGCTCGTACCTTCCAAGAAGCATCAGGTCCAAGAAGTCCACCATTTGATGCCATCTACGTAGTGACGGCACGACACTAGACTAACTTGCTCTTCCGTCATGACGATGCGAAACGACGATTAGGCCTGTAGAACGAGAAATTTAAAGGTTTGATCTTCCCGTCAAAGGTCATGTTTCAGAGAAAGAGCCAAGTCAAGCACCATACCTTGTACTGATCAGAACAAGAACGACGTCATCTTAGTAGATTTCGTCATCTACAGCGGTGGTAATAGGTGTCGTGTCGACTTCTGAAATGGATTTGAAATGATTTAAATGATTATGTATAAATAAATTACGAACACTCTCCACACTGACCACACTCCCTCGTGGGCCAAAGGACAGTCATGGCCAGAGTGTAGTAAATACAATTAAGGATAGGAAGGACACATTGCGCACATCATCTGAGACCGTATCCATGGCGTAAGGGGTAAAAGTTGACATAATGTCTACGTCTACACTCGTGACGCCACGTTTATCGACAAATTGTTTGTAACGCTGAATGGATACGACCTCCGAATGATTATTGAATGCGGAGCAGAAGAATATGAATAAAGTAGCAAGATGGTTAGAAGAGAGTGAAATACAACATAACCAGAGAGATGCAATATAGCAAGATATAGATGCGCAAAAGGGATGGTAGCCTCACTTCCCTTCCTTTCATATCTCTCATAAACATTATCGATTCATGGTCTACTCACTTCCTTAGTGATCGATTGGTATGATAATGGATGTTAGAGAGATAGATAGGAAGAGATGGAAAGGAAGAATGACTGATTATAAACGAACGACAGAAGATCCATACATAGATGAGCTTTGAACGATGAAAAGGAGAGATTGAAAGGATGAACGAAAACTGCAAATGAAGAAAACAAAGTGAGGACACGTAGTATGTATATGATATTGAATCATATGCAAATGGGAATACAATAGGTCTAGACTACAACAACGATAACATATGCAAATAAACAAAGACAAAACCAAATTTGAATGGTGACGAGGCATATCTAGATATATCCATTCGATAATTACGAGAGATAAATTTATATAAAGGCAAAGTGTTGGAGGGAGATAGGAGCGCAAGGAAAGAAAGTGATAGGTTTTTAAAGAGGAAGAAGGGGCGTGATCCGTATAGGACGGACGAACCAAATGACCGCGGTCGTTTGGTTCGTCCGTCCTGTAGCTTATAGGACGGACGAACCAAATGACCGCGGGTAATTTTAGTAGATCGGAAAATGTAACACTATCGGAACAAAAAAATGTGTTGTTGCGAAATTTTATCGACCGCCATTTTGCGGAATATGTGTTATTTCCAGTTTTGTTTTCAAACAGAAAAAATATCGCTCTATACTCTCATCAATCAATCGAGTTCATTTGGTTAACGTTTAAGCCTAGGCGTACTATCCGCACTACTCCTATTGATCCATTTAAATATTCTGTCGATTCAGTTATTTATTCGCACTCAGCAGAGTTCCTTAGTTAAGGAAAGCTTAGGCTTAGAGTCCGCACTACTCTATTGATCCATCTAAATATTCTATTGATTCAGTTAGTATTCACATTCAGCAGAGTTCCTTAGTTAAGGAAAGCTTAGGCTTAGAGTCCGCACTACTCTATTGATCCATCTAAATATTCTATTGATTCAGTTAGTATTCACATTCAGCAGAGTTCCTTAGTTAAGGAAAGCTTAGGCTTAGAGTCCGCACTACTCTATTGATCCATTTAAATATTCTATTAATTAAATTAATTAAATAAATCCATACATTTTCGGCGACGTCGCATAATTTATATATATGAGGCCGTTTGCGTAAGAGCCGACTAAGTTCCGGCACAGCCAAAAAGTCAAAATTTGGGGATCGGGGTTCTCAAGGGTGCTGTTGACGATGGTCATTTTCATTTTGCGCCTAGATGCACCGTTGAGGCCAGACGACGTCGCGTTGAAATCGCTTATTTAGTTATTTCTCCCCACTAGATGGAGCTAAAATTTACAGACTGTGCACCCAGGGTCAGAATTCGATGGCAATCATCATGTCTGTCCAATTCACTTTTCATGAAAAAGTTTCGAAATTTTTTAAAAATTTAAATTTCTCTCAAAGTCAAGAGTGTTTTATGCGAGAGACATAGATCGGACCAGAATGGCTTCCTGTTTCCGTTGAAAAAAATTTCAGCCAATTTGACTACCTTATTTTCGAGAAAATCAACTTTTAGCGCTGTCATTAGCCGTTGGAGTGGAGACAACAGGCGAGATAGTGTGGTGATAAGCGAGAGAGCAGAGAGGCAGGTGAGGCGATCAACATGGGAAGGAAGGGGTGGACGTGATTGTGTCTCTCTGCTCTCTCGTATCACCACTCTCTCTCGCCAGTTGTGTCCAGTCCAACGGCAAAATGACTGCACTAAACGTTGATTTTCTCGAAAATAAGGAAGTCAGATTGCCTGATTTTTTTTTCTGTGGAAACAGGAAGCCATTCCAGTCCGATCTATGTATCTCGCATAAAACACTCTTGACTTTGAGAGAAATTTCAATTTTGAAAATTTCTGAAATTTTTTCATGAAAAATGAATTGGACAGGCGTCGTGATTGCCATCGAATTCTGCCCCAGAGTGCACAATTTTTAAATTTTAGCACTATCTGGTGAGGAGAAATAACTAAAAAAGCGATTTCAATGCGACGTCGTCTGGCCTCAACGGTGGCTCAAGGTGCAAAACGAACATGACCATCGTCAACAGCACCCTTGAGAACCCCGATCCCCAAATTTTGACTTTTTGACTGTGCCAGATTTCACATATTTTGGTCGAATCTTACGCAAACGGCGTCATATAGCTTGTCGATTTCCAAAATATGATTGGTCAATTTACCAAAATGTTATTTTTCGCTTAAATAGTAACTTTTAGCGTAAAATGAGAGTAGTATCGTGGGTCGATCCTGAACATGAGCCGTATATGCTGGGTCAATCCTCATATTTTGAGGGTATGAAAATGTATGATTCTATCGATTCACATGCAGGAGACAAGACGTATTCCGTAAAATGACCGCAATTTGGCCGTACGCCGGATACGGACACGTATAAATCTGACAACGAGATAGTACACACAAAAAATACTAATTGCTTATACAAGATCCCTTTCGCTACGAAAGTCAATTAACCGTAGCAGTTTCACACATTCCCTTATAGAAACATCGAAAAAGAGTCTACAAAACAAGAAATCAGACATAATCCGCAAAATGACTGTCGATAAAATTTCACAACAACACATTTTTTTTGTTCCGATAGTGTTACATTTTCCGATCTACTAAAATTACCCGCGGTCATTTGGTTCGTCCGTCCTATAAGCTACAGGACGGACTAGCACCTTCCTCTCTTTTTGCTTGTCTCTTATTTGCACGTATCTTCAAGTATAGCCGCTAGTGACTTCTGTTGAAAAGAAAGACTATGCGTGATAGAGATGGAAACGGAGTGGTAGATCAGTCATATCGTCTCTCATACTTCGATCGATGAATTGTCTTATGTCTCTTTCTCTAGATGTCTGTTCCCTGCCTTCTCTGTCCGATTTTCGCGCCATTTTCAGTTCTCATCACGCTTCACTATCATACATTTTCAGTACCCTCGCCGTTTATCTTTATATAGTGGGCCAATTCTTGAAATAGAGTGGGTTGATTCACAAAATTCGTTATTTTTCGCTTAAAATGGTCGTTTTCAGCTTCCTTTCACATCTATTGGCCTAAAATGGGCCTTATATAGTGGGTCAATCCTCGTATTGCGAGGGTATGGCAATGTATGTTCACTATGCTTTTTGATGCTGCTTTAGTTAATTTGCCCTCTCCTTTTTCCTCTTTAAAAACCTATCTCTTTATTTCCTTGCGCTCCTATCTCCCTCCATCACTCTGCCTTTATCTCTCGTAATTATCGAATGTATATATCTAGATACCAATCAAATTTGGATTTGTCTTTGTTTATTTGCATATGTTATCGTTGTTGTAGTCTAGACACTATTGAATCTCCATTTGCGTATGATTCAATATCATATACATACTACGTGTCCTCACTTTGTTTTCTTCATTTGCAGTTTTCGGTCATCCTTTCAATCTCTCCATGGATACGGTCTCAGACGATGTGTGCAATGTGTCCCTCCCATCCTTAATTGTATTTACTACACTCTGGCCACGACTGTCCTTTGGCCCACTAGAGAGTGTGACCAGTGTGGAGAATGGTCTAATTTATTTTATACATAATCATTTAAATCATTTCAAATCCATTTCAGAGGTCTACACGGCACCTATTGCCACCGCTGTAGATGACGAAATCTACTGAGATGACGTCGTTCTTGTGCAGATCCGTACAAGGTATGGTGCTTGACTTGGTTCTTTTCTCTGAAACATGACCTTTGACGGGAAGATGAAACTTTCAATTTCTCATTCTACAGGCCGAATCGTCGTTTCGCATCGTCATGATAGAAGAGCAAGTTCGTCTAAAATCCTGCCGTCACTGCCTAGATGACTTCAGATGGTGGACACTTGGACCTGATGCTTCTTTGAAGGTACGAGCCTTCCTTGGATTCTCTTTCCTGAAATGTTGTGTTCAAGTCGCGAAAAGACGAAAAATTTGTGGAGATTTTGCCAATCTTTTTTCATGACTTTTGAACAGAACCTCTGTTAGAATATTCTTCATCTTCGTTACGTTATTGTCTTTGCCTTTGCTTTTGCCACCGTCCTCTTCACTATTCATCTGTTTCGTTGACAGAAACCAAAGTTTTACACAAAGTGATCGTTCACAAAGCTCAAATCGTTGAATCTCGTAATTTGCTGTTTTGCAGGGCGGATCGTCACTTTCGTCTTCGGAAGCTCGTCGTCCTCGTCGTTGATGATCTGCACGATGTGTTCTTCAGAAGTGGGACGTCGCCAAGCTCCGACATCCGCGTTCTCTCATCGTATTCCAGCACTGGCTGGAACTCGTTTTCCGAAAAAATAAAGAATTTGGGGTTGTTAATGTTTGAAATCGGTGTCTAAGCCCGCGAAGTTAAATGGGCGGGGTCAGCATCGCTAAATAAATAAGGTTCGCAAAAAATGGGCGGAGTCATGCATCGCTTTATAATTATGGGAGTAGATGAGTATATGTAGTTCGTTTCACATATCAACCAATAGGGACCCATGGTCTAATGGATAGTAGATAGAACTGTCAATCCGGCAGGGAAGTTCGATCCCCCGGGTAGGACTAGCAAAAGAAGACATCGCCCAGTAGAACCCATTACTTTTTGCCATTTTTTTCTTGAAGCATTTACGCTCTCCCTATGCTAACGTGGATTGTATGTTAGAGGTCCCACAGAATGATCATGAATCGCAAACTAACTTTTTTCCCTAAACTTGTAAAAATATTCTAAATGGCTATTTATGTATGTGTATGGAATGCACTATCAATGATTTTAAATTTTTATTGATGTAGAAACAGAAGGAGTGTATACTGTATACAGTATACGAAAACAATAACGGACGATTACGGTAACATGTCAAAGCAGAAGAAGAAAGAATGAAAGGAGAAAGACATTTTTTAAATGGACAAATACTACAGTGTGTCAACACTACAACAAGTGGGAGTACTTCGACGATAAAATAAGTAAAAGGTGCATACCTTAAAATTACTATAAAGAATACTAGTTGAGGCATAATATAATACTACCGTACTCAGGTAATTCGATCAAAATCTGATCTGAAGAAATGAAGATTTTTTTTCACGATGAGATCTTGATTTCTTCTGATCAGATCTTGATTTCTTCTGATCATATTTTGATTTTATCTGATCATATTTTGATTTTTCCTTGTGTTTAATAAATATCTCAGTGGTATTAGAACCACTTAGAAAGACATCAAAGCAATGTAAATGATTTATTCATGAATGAATAAGGAAGAAGTTCGATCGGCATTGCAGTCTTCTTGTTGCTTCTCGCCCGTGTACTGAAAAGTGGACGTTAAGAGGGAGGAAATAAAGAAAGTAAGTTAGCCGTTTGTCATTCATGTATAGTGTCAGATATCACAGTTCTGATGCTCTTACAACACAATCTAAAATCACCATCTTTATCGGGAGATCGGACAGGGAGCAGGGATGCCGGGTAAACCATCATTGGAATTGGGTTTAACCACGGGGAAACCACCCTCTTCTGGGTTATATTCATCCTAGGCAGAAACCGTGAAAGGGACGGTGAAAGGAAAGGATCATTATGTTTGATGGAATAAATAAATAAATAAATGATCTCCTGCTTGTCGACGGCGGATTATTTGAAGACCGCAGCCGCGTCCTGCAACGATTGCACAGTTACGGTAGCATATATCGATTGACAACTACCGTACCTTTTCATCCGCGCCACAATTGGTCAGCATGCATACGACCTTGTCTTCCTTCACCTTCTCGCCAAGACGAGTGATCTACAATTATCAATCCTTTTGTCATCTTGCTTTTCCTTGTTTTCATCCTTCTTTGCTTCTCCCTCATTTTTCTCTCCCTCTTCCTTTTAGAGCTGGTAGGCTCTAGAAGAGCTTTCAGAAGAGAAGAGAAGATAAGAGCTATAGCTTTCAACGGAGGATCGCGTTGATCTCCCGGTGCTATAGTCAATTGTTGTAATGGTTGAATGAGTTCTTCCATGTCATTACAATTTCATGCGAAATATATTACCAAAACGAGAAAGATTTATTTATTTTCAAGTGTTCTTGATCGATTCGACAATTTTTTTCTCGATAATTCGGTAATCAATAAATGACCGAAATCGGCAATTCGGTAACCATAACTCTGACCTGAAACCTTTCACCACCTCTTTTCCTGCATATGTACATGAAAGTTCTCCACAAAAGATCAAAGATCAATAAAGAATAAACATCAACTATTTGTGTTCATATAGTGTCTGAGTGCCTGATCGATGATTTGTCATTCCAAAATGATATGTAAATAACAGCCTACTACTAGCACATTAGCTTTTATATCATTTCATTTCATCATAAAGGACTATTACGAAACAAATCATATGCGTCGAATCAGTAAACTCTGATACACGATCACACATACAGGGGGACAGTAACCGAATTTACAATCAATCGATATCAGAAAAAACTACAGTAAAAAATCTAAAATCGATCGAAACTAAAGTAAAAGGCGTAATCCGGGATAGACACAACAAGTAACACCGTTTTGGCTTCTGAAAATATAGATTTTAAAATCAATACAATCTGTAGAAATCAATACAATCTTCGGGAATACGGTATATATGGGGCTGAGATCACTATGAATCAATACTAGATATGTCTCTTTGTAATTATGTCGATGATATGGTGAACAAAATGCATGTACAGAGAATTATAAAAAAAAAGAAACAAGGCAATTCTAACGATATGAACCTTCTACACATGATACTATAAAACACTCATGATTATATATTCACAAATTATCAATAATAAGTAAAACTAGGAAGGGGAAGCTAGGAGTATCTCCGCGGCACGCGCGTCATCCGCAACCGCATCCGCGTCACCGCGACCGCGACGCTTCATACACGCGTCGGACGAGTCTCACGCTCATCGCTCTTCGTATCATCATAGCTGATATACGAACCCTCATTCTCCTCCTGCACACATGCTAGGGTGAGTCGGAGCGGGTGTTCCTGAAAGATCAATCGTAAAGACCAAAGATCAATCGTAAAGACCAAAGATCAATCGTAAAGACCAAAGATCAATCGCAAAGACCAAAGATCAATCGTAAAGACCAAAGATCAATCGCAAAGACCAAAGATCAATCGTAAAGACCAAAGATCAAAGTACACAAAACACTACAGCACCTCTATCTTTCGAGTAATCTTCGGACTGAGCGAAGCACGAAAGGACGGTGTGTTGAAGTCCAGCGGGACTGAAGCACCGGCAACCTAAAACAACAACAATCGATTACATCATACCGTATTCCAATCACACCGAAGTGAAACAATCTACTGTACTTCAAAGCTACTACGGTATACCTTAGGAGTAGACGTTACCGGATAAACGCCCGTCCAGTCTGTACTACTAAGCTCTTCACTGTGCAGCGATCTGGACAGCAGGCATCGATTCTAAAATGAGCACTCGATCGATAATCTCACTCGAGCTACAGCATCCTCGTCTCGCCTACCGTAATCCGCCTGCTGCTTCCGGCGCTTGTATCCGATTGCCGCTTGCGATCTCCAGGGCGATAGTTGCGCACCCGCACGAAGCCATATTTGTTCCTGCAACGACGACAGAGTACTGTAATCATGACAAAGTCAATCGATAATATGTAGGGTCTCACTTGAATCTCGGCACACGATATCCAAACGTATACCGTAGGCAGGTGCCTAGGCAGCACAGCGCTATCGCCGTCAGAAACAGACCAATGATGAGCAGTGCTGAAGAGTAACGATTGATTAGGAAACGTCGTCGAATCACACCACATCACACCACCCAAACGTCGCCACTACACATACACCACGACGATGAGGAAACGTCGCCGCACACCACCGCACTCACCGATTCGTCCAGAAGGCCACGTGGGCACCGGATAGGCGATCGTGTTCACCATCGTGTACACCGCAAACAGACACAACAGCCCCACGGTTGCTGCTATGAACATGTACGAGAGCCAGTATCGAGTTATGAAGTGAAGCAATGAGCCGTACTGTAATAGAGACATAATTATTGATCGATATAACATAATATTATAATTATTATATTATTAACATAATTATTATCGACATTCCATGGACCAGCCACCAGGCTTTTTATTAACATTAATCAACACAAATCAATAATAGAAAAAAAGAACACAGATCGGAACCACCGTACCACTCGGAACGAGTATTTCACTCCGCACTGAGGGCACGATCGACGCTCGCGCACCACAGCCGCCAGACAAGCGTGATGGAAGTACACTCTGAGAAGTATGATCTTTGTTCTTTAAACACGTTGATCTTTGATCTTTAAACACGTTGATCTTTGAACACGTTGATCTTTGATCTTTAAACACGTTGATCTTTGATCTTTAAACACGTTGATCTTTGATCTTTAAACACTTTGATCTTTGATCTCGTGCTTACTCGCAAAAGCACGGGTTGATCCACTTCACATCATCGCGCAGCACAACGCCCGGATTGCCGGCGTACTTGACGAACTCTTGACGCTGACAGATCAGACAGTAGTGGTGCTGAAACGATAAACACGTTGATCTTTGATCTTTATACACGTTGATCTTTGATCTCGAAACGATGTACTGATCATACATTGCCCCATACCCTCGCAATGCGAGGACCGACCACTGTATAAGGCCCAATACATTGAAGCGAAAGGAAGCTAAAAAATGACGATTTTTAAGCGAAAATAACGAATTTTGTGAATCACACTCTATTTCGACAATTAACCCACTATATAACAATAAAGGGCGAGGGTACCGAAAACGTATGTTTAGTGATTGATAGGCTAGCTACTGTAAATACAGATAAATAAGTGCTATCCACGGAGCATAGCGCCTGAGAAGTGTTATATTTAACACTTTTTGAGCTCGAAAAGTGATAAATATGACACACTTCTCACAGGTCTTACGCTCTGTGGATAACACTTATTTTTCTGTGTGAAAATAAATACAGATAGACGCAGTGCTAAGGAATCTGTGAAAAGCAAAGATCAAAGATCAAAGGTCAACCTCAGTGCGAGCCATCACCGCCCGTCGCGTGCCACGCTCCAGATTCAATTGGATTTTGGCCTGGATGCGCTCATCCTGCACACAATCGCGATGCACCACTGCGTCCCTATAATGGTCTCACTCATAGGTCGAAAAGTAGGTTACAAAGTACCGAGCCTGACCCGATTTTGAGCCAGTATTCATAGGTCGAATAGCTAGGTTCTCGGTATTCAAAATGCGGTCAGGTTTTTCGATTTTTGGCAAATTTGGCTCAAAATGCGGTCAGGTTTTTCGATTTTTGGGAAATTTTGGCTCAAAATGCGGTCAGGTTTTACGATTTTTGAGAAATTTTGGCTCAAAATGCGGTCAGGCTTTGTACTTTGTAACATACTTTTCGACCTATGCCAGTATTTCACTAAAATCGAAAAACCTGACCGGATTTTGAAAACCAACTAAAAAAACTAGCTATTCGGCCGATGGCCTCACTCATACATTTTCATACCCTCACAATGTGAGGATCGACCCACTATATTCGGCCCATTTTTAGCATCAACCCACTATATTATGCTCAATTTTTTCCTGCGAAAGATAACAATATATACAAAAAATCAGTGAGAGCGGCAAAAATGTATGGTCTCATCACTGCTGTTTCAGTCGCATCTTTAGCCACTCAGTTTTACTATTTGGTCATTGATCTTTTACTGATTTACGCATCATCATTCGAGCTTATCTCATGGCCGAAAGGCGTACGATCGCTTAAAATCACAATAGCACTTTTTTTATTTACTAAGCTTTAATTCTCCATCGATCAATGGTACCGTCATCCTGTATTCGAAAAAATTTTTTAGCGAAATAATGACAGTTTATAACAATTACGGGTGAGTTCATAGTTCCAAAAATATGAGCTGAGAACAAAAAAAATGTATGTACACAGTATGCCTACAGTACGACGTACCCTCCATCGCACGAGGGCGTCTCAGTGCCAGGAACTATCGGTTTCCGACAGAAGTTGCACTTGAACAAACCATTCGGCGGTACAGCAGTTGGTGTAATCTCTGAATGGATCAATAATCAATAATCAATCAACATGGCGAGATCGAGATCTACGTGAGAAAGATGGTTCTCGTTGAAAAGTAATAGAGCTTTTGAAACATATCTGTAGACCGCACACATAGGTCGGATGAGAACCGTGAAATAAGAACCGATGGGATGAGAACTATTTACATACTTTGTCTATTCATTAGCTTTCTCACGGGTCTCATCCACGGATATCACGGTTCCCGGTTCCATAGGTCGAATAGCTAGGTTATCGAATTTTAAAATGCGGTCAGGTTTTTCGATTTTTGGGAAATTTTGGCTCAAATGCGGTCAGGTTTTTCGATTTTTGGAAAATTTAGGCTCAAAATGCGGTCAGGTTTTTCGATTTTTTGGTAAATTTAGGCTCAAAATGCGGTCAGGCTTGGTACTTTGTAACGTACTTTTCGACCTATGCCCGGTTCCCGGTTCTCATCCGACCAAGTGACCAAACTACTCACGTTCTGCACCATTACTGTCATCGGGTCTGGGTCCGTTTGAGGCGAGTTCATTCGAGTACTGTAACGTGTTCTGGTTATCGATCGTCCTAGCTGTGACAATATGATCGTCACATCATATCGTATACTAGCGAGACTTTTGGGTAGGGTAAGTGATTCATACACCAAGGTCGTCCGGCCTATCTACCAGGGTTGCGCGGAAAATTTTCCGACCGGAAAAATTTTCCGGTTTTTCCGACCCCTTTTCGGAAAGTTTTCCGACCGGAAAATTTTCCGAAAAAAAAACGGAAAACCGAAAAAAAATTAAATGCTGTACAGAATAAAAAAATACATATGAAACACTACTTTGGAAGATTTTTTGGTCATTTTTATCAGACTGGTCATAGTTATTACTCATGATTCGCTAATATTGATCAATAATCACGTATATAACATTGTTGTTCCTAAGCGTGAATATTCAACTCCTAGGATTCTAAGCTTCACATTGTTCGTTTTTATGTTTTTGGATAATTGTTATCTTTTATTTGCTGCTAAATGATTTTTTGATCATTACTATGTTCGCTTTGATAGTTTTCAAAGTAATTGATAGATAAAACACTATAAAATGCCTTTTACAGATTTTTTCCGGATTTTTTTCCGGTTTTTTAGACCGGAAAAAGTTTTCCGAAAAATATTTCCCGCACAACCCTGCTATCTACTCTCTTCAATTCAGATCGAATGCATAAAGGAACAACTCTTTGCGAACTACTCGAAGTGTCTATTCAATTCACTAGTAGTACACTCATCGAGAAAAAACCCTAGTTCATGTACTCCTGCAGTTTAGTGTTTAGTACATAGGTGGCATGAGCTGGGGCAGTTTATCTGTGAGTGGGAATAAAAATGCGGTCTCATTAGTCTAAAAAGACTTATCTAACAGATATTCCCCATCCCCGATGCGTTCATTTGAAGGAATAAAATATTATTATTATTATTATTATTATTAAAAGATACTTCAGCATTGAGTGTAGCCGGCGTTTCGTCCTCGTTCGCTTGCTGTGGTTCACTCCTCTCCGCCGATGGTTGTTTCCACGGTTGGGGAGGATCGCTCGGCTCGCGCTGCAATCCGCTCATTATCTACTTTATTTGATCGTTGATCTTCACTTGAATACAATGGATCGAAGGAACCTAATATCAACAGTTTCTGCAGTTCACACATTGTCTAGTTGTTAGTCAGTTCTACATTTTTTTACATTTAAACAGTTTATCGAGATCAACTAATTGTAAGCGGTGGGTCACCGGATCTGTAGTGACATGAGATGATTCGTGTTAGTCAGTAGGACCCTCCAATACATACTTGTGCATGCACCCATAAAAACCCTTCAACTCCCAGATACGCAAACCCGCGGTACTGTTGACACTTCAAGAGCCCAAAACCTACCGAAACTAACGACTGCCGGTCGGTCTCCATCGCGGTCGTCCGCCCTTCACTCAACGGTACTGCAAAGACGATAATTGTTGATGAAACATTCGTCGTCACACAAAACAATGAGCAGCAATACTCTTCGACTGATCAAGATATGTCGGACAACCAAAATGGCCGCGGTCTTTCTGGTCGTCCTTCGTTTACGGACAAGGGTTATAATAATAATAATAATAATAATATTTTATTCCTTCAAATCGAGACCGACGAAAAGGTACAGTAACCATCGATCAATAACAAAACAACCATCATTTGTATCAGGTTAAACGACAAATCATCGATATCATCAATAGGTTCGCGAACCTCGCAACATCAATTCAACAAGCAAAGTAGCGGAACACAAACTTTATCGTTAATGTCAATGATTATCCAATATTAATTTTGTTTATAGATTAGCATTTAGCAATGATATAATACATCATCATCAGTACATGTTACGCCTACTAGAGTTAGGATAATAATACAATTGCGCCCAAAGATACCGTAATCAAACGTATCAATCGATCTTAAACAGATTTAGTCCATGCGTTAAAGGGATCCTCAGTCAACAGTCTCTTCATTTCACACACTATCTCCGCGTTCTCTACGAGCATACCTACCAAGTGTAGTCAAACGAGATGAATAAGGTATAGAGAGCCGGCAACCAGAGCCGGGAACCAGGGCCGGAAATGAGGATTACTACTCGCAGCTTTTGAGATCGCTGCTCGAATTCAAAAACTTTTAACCTAACCCGTGCGAAACCTGAATCTTCCAACTGCCCCGGCCCCAATCCACCACACCTCCGCCCTTGACGATTCAGCCATCACAAACCATCGGGGGATGAGGATCATCCTCTCTATCTATAGTAGTAACGCCCAACTAGTAACCACTCTCACTCTCTCTATAACTCTCATCTCGCATCTTTCTCAAACTCAAACATTGCATCGATTAGTGTAGAGAGATCGGACTGTCTGATATAGGCAAGACTAGGGAAGGAAGAGGAGCGAGGAACGAGAGGCAGGGAGGTAAAGAAAGAGAGAGAGAGAGATTGATAGGCAAACATACACAAAGTCAGAGCTCTGATAGGCTTCGCTGGCTCAACACACCATTGCCCATGTATACCGCACGCGGGAGAAACACACATCACAGACAGGTGAGTGGGGCTCTATTAAAACAGGAAGACAAGATCAATGAACCGTGGCATCTTTCGATACACACAGGGTAGGAGAGCATCTATATCCAGCCATGGATGCACCAACCTCTTTTGGTCTAACTATGACCCCATAAATCTCACATCGAATACTCGCACAATAAGAAATCCACCACAATTTCGCTCCAATCTTTCTAATATACAGATCATACATGGGCGCCGACATGGGGGTGTCCCCTGTAAAAAATGACGTTTAGGTGAAATTTTTGATAAAAAAAGGTGAAAGCCCCCTGTAAAATTAACCATTTTCGTTCAAATGCCCCTGTAGAATCGAGCTCCAGGTACCCCGCCCATGTATGATACAAATTGATAGAGATTCAGAGAGAGAGACAGTGAGAAAGATAGATACAGAGTTAGAGATACAATATAATACTCTAGTGTAATGAATCAACTGTCTACGATAACACAAAAAGACGATGAATTGGCGCCCTATTGATAGTTAGATTGATTGATTGATGGGGTTGGAAACAGTGTTGGGTGGGAAGGAATAGGAATAGGTGGAGGAGTAGAGATTATAGAGTGAGAATACAATGATGATGATGGCCAATAAGAACGATAGATTGGAGAACCAAGAGGAACGGAAGGAACAGAACCGGTAGGATCAATTTGGGCCAGCGACCTGTGGGATGATGATGGATAAAAGTGTTCGAGTGTTCAAGCATAGAGAAAGACACTGCGAGTGTTCTCTTCTCTAATCAATCGAACACAAATTAGAAACGCGCATTCCCGTCTATACTGAACAAGGGGATGACGCATGCGAGCATATAGTACACGATGAGAAACCTCAAACTGGCGGGTATGGCAGCCACAACATGCAGACATTCTAGAATTGCAATAATATTAATAATACACGTTGATGGTGAGATAAAACAGTTTAGGAATTAAGATGGGAGGGCACAATGGTTAGCAACTATTACTCTATATTATCTAGTAGGATATACAAGCACAAAATACATTCTAAAATAATCTAGTATCGCAAAGTGGAAACATGTACAAGGATAGTATACAATATATGTTAATGACAGGGGTAGATCAAAGTACGAACGCACGGTTCAAACTACAAAGAGGCAGATCAAATTACAAAGATCAAGCTACAAAGAGGCAGATCAGACTACAGACTACAGTCTAGTAGACCTCTTCTACACCTGCGTCTCCATCCTCGGCTGATCGGGAGTGCGCTCGACGGAACGACCGACGGAAGCAGCTGTAAGAGGCCACGATCAGACTACAGACTACAAGGATCAAAGATCAAACCTCGACTAGTGATGGGCGTGCTCGCGTGCAGTGGAGGGCGTGAGAAACCTCTGTGATCACTCGCCTGAATGAATCGTAGTTAATGTAGTGGATTGGAGTCATCGAAAATCAAGCATACATTTTCACACCCTCACAGTGTGAGGATTGACCCACTATATTTGGCTCATTTTCAGGGTCGACCCACTATCTCATTTTTTTTTAAAAAAAGCTCATTTTTATGTGAAAGATTACAATTTAAGCGAAAATAATGATTTTTCCAAATCGACCCACTATTTAAAAATAATTCGGTGAGGGCACCGAACATGTATGAAATCAATCAATAAACGAATCTACAGTAACCAAGCTACCATACCCTAGAAGTTCCGGACGAGTGAAGAGTCATAGTAGATGACGTAGTAGACGATACTGCCATCGACATCACACTCCCGAGAGGAGTTGTCATCACTAGAGAATCAATCAATAAATCAATAATCATTTGCATAATCAAATCGTCGCGGGTATGTTTCCACATTCCAATAAACTAATCAATAATAATCAATCAATACTTACGCGAGTTCGAGTTGGACGACGAGAATGCAGGAGTGACGGCCAATCGACCGTTCGATACCGTACTCACACCCGTACCACACGACGCCGCACTCGCAGCACCACTGCGTACCGTACTCACACCACCACCACCGATTGTCGTTGGCGTGATCATACGCGGGGCGGGTGTGGCGATAGGAGCGGAAGACCGGGCGGTAGATGAGCAGGCGTCCCGCATCAGGAACGGCGGCAGAGTACGAGGTTGTCTCGAGTCGGGAGAGGAATCCGACGACGACGATGGGGATGAGTCCGATGGTGTGGACTGAAAAAAAAATAAATCGATTTAAAAAAAATTTATTTATTGATACACCCGATAGATCAAGCAATTAATAAACCAACAACTAAATAAGAAGGACTAATGAAGACTTCGAATATCCCGACAGAGTATACGACATAGTTCGTAGTATACGACATAGTGTACTACGAACTGCACTCCTCAAAGGCCTATAATACAATCCTGCAAAATAAATGGACAGATTGCTGGGCCACAGTGCAAGCTGTGGCGTGGTTTGAGGCAATGGCAATCATACGTGGGCACCACTGCCGCTAGCGGCAATACACCCCCGATTTTCCAAAAAAAATTACTCAAAATGACGTATAAATGCTACATTTTTTGCTTCCGACCTCCCGAATTTCATTTCCAGCGGCAATGCCCGCCCACGTACGATGGCAATCCATAA